>JAQIXS010002429.1:0-22946 GCA_034700785.1 Rossiulus vilnensis
CATATGTTGACCATCTCCCTATGTTGACCATTTTGTTTTCGCCCTTGGGTGGTCAACTTACAGAGGTTCTACTGTATTAACAAATTTGATACTGATTGTTTTCTTCCACGGGATAAAAATTGTTGGTTCCTAAGTAAAAAGTTGAGAGGCTTTTAACTTCAGGTAAATGCAGGCATACTGCATGTGTACCTCATCCGTGATATTTGCCAGAAACTACGGAAGTTGTTGCCCCGAGCTTCTTGATTGTGTATTGTTGCGAGTAAATTAGTTTCTTTGAAGTTGATATAAGTGAGGAAATTTCATGCCTGCTACAACAATAAACAAGAAAATAAAAAAGGATTCCCCAAATAGGTTAGTTTCTAGGTTCAGCAGGATAAACAAAAGTTTATATTGTTGACAAGCAATTATTCGTTTTCTTCACCGCTACCCCGGTTTTTTCCCCCACTAGGACGCGTGTGTATGCAAATGCGGATTGCTAAACTAGTCTTAATGCATTTCTTAAAATATAGGAAATGTCAAATCCTTCTAGTGTTGACATGTAATTATGAATACCAAGAAATGCGTTGCCAAGGAGTTAATAAAAAAGCGTTTGAAATTTTCAACAGTTATTGACGTCAATATACGCTACATGTACACATCGCACTCTAACTTCAATAAATAGAACGTAAGATTTTTAGAAACAGTTATAATCTGTTTGTGGACTTAACTTAATGACTGAGAAGTCATTGCATTTTTGATCATATATAGAGGGATAAATACTGCCAATTTTATGTATATCACCAAGTGGGGGTGCGACACGATGTAATGTATACTTTCAGCAAATAAAACAGCTGTAGGGCTAATTAGAAGTTCATCAAAAAATGTTTAACTTCATAAATAAATCTAATATTTTACTTTAGAAAATCCAAGGTGGTGCAGAAATCGCAATAAATTGCTAATGTACGGTGATGATCTGGCATGTAATAAAACTAGAAAACTGGCATGACATATTACATCTTTAATTCCACTATTTGTGGAGTGCATTTGGGTACTCAACAATCTTTAATTTCTAGAACGAAGTCTAATATGCCATTCCAGTTTTCCAGTTTTATTACGTACCAGATAATCACCGCACATTAGTAATTTTTCGATTTTTGTTCCACCTTAACAGCTTGTAAAATACTCCTTGAATAGTGAAGTGCATGTTTATCGGCTGTTGCCTGCGCACATTAAGCATCTGCAATCTCTGTCAAATGCACCACTTGTCACAGATGAATATAAGTCGTGTGAAAATCCCAAGCTAGGGAAAGTGGCATTAATGAACATAACAAAGTGCTGGAGTGGAGTGAGTGAGTGCATGCATCTCACTATAATTGATGCACCTGAGTCGTCTTTTAATAAACTGAATGGCATTTAAAACGGAAAATGATTAAATGCACGCGGCTGACGCCCAACAACAATAACATGACAGTTTGCCTGATTGATTACTGTGATGTCCGTGAAGTTCGCCACCCACTGTGTGCCATTTGTTGTTTGGATCAAAAAATTGTATACTCTTATAGGAAAGACCAAAAAAGAGCGGCACTCGGTGGGAGAGCTGCTCGAGCGATTGCACGTCCGCTTTTAGGTTTTTCAAAAATGACGTTCGACAATTAGTCAGACTTCCCTTGATTTTAGGCCAAAAAAAGGATATTACAAGAGCCGTCTTGCACGATCAACAAATTATATTGTTTAGATCAGAAATCTACCAAACCCCCTGATACGTCGAACTGGTTCTGCATAGCATTCGCTTCGTCTTCAAGCATGACAAGGAGAGTTCAGAAAAAAATTTTTTTCTTGAAGTGAAGAGATTTTGCACGCTCACGGTTAATACATTTTGAAATAATCCGAAGTAACATTTGCCCGCAAGTTCGTGTGTTAAGTGAGCTTCTAGAATTTTCTCCTATTTCTGCATGGGAAAATGACTGAAAATCGTTCTTTCAATTTGATAAATGTTATTTTAGCTCGGTCGAAGCCATAGAGGGAAGATCGAGGACCTCCTTCTGGAAATGGATGTGATTGAGTACACGATATATCCATGTAACTAACGGATGTTTAGCATAATGTTCACGTTGTAGATATATGACACTAAAACAGGATGGGTAAATTATTGCACAACACATCGCAGTATATTTCATACATAATGAACATCCTAATCTACATGTCACTTTGTTGTAATTTTCAAACAAACTTAACTCTCTTGTAATCTACAATTACTTTTCTTCCTATATCAATTTCGGCGCAATTATTAATTCTACACACGACAGTATGATAATATACCACGATTGATTTTCAGAAACTATCATTGAACGATACTGTACAAATTTAAAACAGCTCGACCACAAAGAGTAATGATCAAGTTTTTTTCCTATTTATTAATTTAAAAAATACGTGACATGGGCATGCCAATTTATCTGACAGAGTTTAAATGCTATCAATAACTATCATAGTTTTAACAAGAGAAATGTGTGCTCATCCCAAATCAGCACGATGGGGTCATAGATGTACCTTTTGCATACTACGCTTACAGACTAAAGGCCATGCTAGCCGCAGGCTCTGCCAAAAAAAGCCCAAATTCCCAGGTGCAAAATTTAGTCGCAGGATAAGGTGATTTTCGCTCTATTTACACAATTAAGTTTTTTGGCCAAAATGAAACCCGAATCAGTATATCCACGTCTCATCCTAAATTCACGCGAGCTTCTCATAATATCCTTGACACCAACATGCCTGCTCGTGCACGCACGACGGTTCCTCCCAACGGTCTCAATGGGGTTTCTCCGGCTTTCAAGAGGTTTGATTACCTCCAGGTTATAATTAAGTACTTAAAAGGTAAAAAAGTTTCAATATTTTGCGTTCACCCCTTTTTTATAAAACACGAAAATTATGGGTTAGATTTAAAGACAAGTTGTTCCCTTCCCTCCGCACTTTGCATGCGTGGAATGATCTGCCGGCAAAGCCGCATAATGGTCAAATCTTTGATAAATTTCAGAATTCGGGAACGTGCCTGTGACACGAAAAGAAAATGGACGGCACATTTTAAAGGCAAGTGACCCGATAACAATTTGGACAGAAACGTCTGCTTATTGGAAAGCAGATTTCTATGGTATTCTCTGAAAAGACGGATCACCTCAAGTTCACATTTAAGTAGCACTCAACTACGGTTGAGATTGTTATTGGAAATTCAACTTCACCACAAAATGAAAGCAAACTTTTTTGTACAAATTTAACGAGACACCCAACGTTTTATTGATCAAGTCTTACCTGGAGAATATAGCCTCTTGCGTAATCTTCGTAGCCCCACCCAAATCCATGCAGCACTTGAAGCACTTCTTCGTGTTGCAGCACGGAGAAGAGCCTATCCAGTAGGATCTTAAGACGGATAGGTGTTGCCTGACAGCCGTACAACATGAGACTAGCGATGTCGAAGACAATGTTGGGTTGGACGATTTCCACTTGATTGCAGTTGTACAAGTGTCGGAAGCCCAGTTTATCCAGTGCTAAACAAAAAAAAAGGAAACCAATCAGTGACTAATACCATTTCTATTGACGCTTGGATTAAGAAATGCATGTTTTCTCCTTGCTCAAAAGCTGACCAGTAGATAAGCAGATTAACACCAATCCTGCGTGTATTCATTTGCAGAAATTATTCTTTAATGAAGGCAATTAATGACGAAACAACGTTTAAAAATGTTTCTGCTTTTCTGGAATCGCTCACTCCATATTGTTCAAGTTCGTGTTGTCGTCAGAGAGGTCACATTGAGGAATGTTAAAAGCTAAATGTTTACCGCTAATTTACTGCCTAAACGGCACTGAACCATACCAACAGATTATTAAGCTGAATTACAACAACTGATTTTGACAAAAGTAAATGACAAAGCCTAGTTTGGCGTTCCACCTCGATGATCTCCAACGCTCCCCACGCGCATTGCTCAGTGATTTACCTAGCAGATGGAAAATTTCAATTAGTTTCTTTTGATTTTCGAGTGTCATAGGTGAAGATGCATCATGCAGGGACAATGTGGGATTTCCACTCGGCCAATGAAGTGTTCTTTTTTATTTGTACGTGGCCTGTCACCGTGCGCAATTTCGCCTCGGCTGTGAGCAGCTTACACCCGCCTTGTTGAGACTTAATTTTCCTTTGTCTTCCCTTGATCAACTTCAGCTGCAGCCAGACAATACCTTACTAATTACAGGTTTTCTAAACTCTTCTCTTTCCAAGCTGTCACACGCGTCAGGGGAAATTTACTGCCAAACCGAGTCGAGACAATCCCTTCTCGTACCCCTGCCCACGGTGAATTATAAGCACTCGGCACACTGGCAGTGTTACACCACGCTATTCGCACCTCCTTTGCAACGTATTGTGCATCTATAAGCTTGATCACTGCACTCAAGAGGCCTGGTTTTCAGCAACCCAGGCAGGTGAAATTAGTCAGCTTGTCTCCAACGGTGTGGACAAGTGGTGCGACGCATAGTAAGCGTGCCCAGATGGCAATAAAACTCGAATTAAATTCACGATTATAATGCCCTGTTTTCGATGTTCACCGAACGTTGGATTATTTCCTCCTTGGCGTTCAGGAGCCCACGTTACATGTGCATCAAGATTTTTTTTGGAAGACTTGCTGTGTTCCAGAAATCCTCCCAAAACAACTTTTTCCAGTAGCCAGGAAAAACATTTTTGTGGCTCTTTGTGTTCTACACAGACTCACAACTACTTCCTCACCTGCCATTCGTTTATGAATTTTCTTCTACCATCCATGTTTTGAGATGTTTGAACACTAACCTAGACCAAGCTGGCAAAGGTAGCATTGTAAACGTTGCGCAGACTTTTAAGATTAATTGGAGGCCATTGTGAGTCATGATTGCACCTTATTTTAGTTAGAATGCAGTAATGTTGTGTGAGACTAGTGCTTGTTGCTAGTGGAGCATCGAAGGCTTATCTCTTGGCTTTATAGACATTAATCTAAAATCGCGTTTTTAGGCGACCTATTAATTAGTCTGTCTCGTCGCACATAGCCTGTGGGTGAGTTTTATTACTCAAATTTGTGCTTTTTATCCAACATACCGTGCCATCTCTCGAGCAATAAAGAGAAAAGAAGCTTAATTCTTACGTGTACATGCATAATGGCCATCATTAGCTGCTTTTTAGCTTCTATTCAGTCAAATTGCAATGTAACGTCTGCCAGCTTTGCAGAATGAGTGCGTGCCGATGAACTTTCACCCTGCAGCGTGTTTTGAAGAGCTGGTAGCCGGTAATAATTTTGATGACACCTGCACGCACTTCCCTTAATTAATTCCCATGACAAGTTTTTGTTGAACACGAAATGACAAATGCTCTCTTGAAATCGACCTTCTAAGACGCATGTTGCGCACGTCTGCCTGCTTTTAAAGTTTAATTATTGGTAAATGGAAAATATAACTCACGCACGCACTCCACACATTCCTAAGCTGGTTTATCCTAATTTACATCCTGGTTCTCTTTATACAGCTGTACATCTGTCACGCGGAAATGGAATTATACGCTAGACATGCTTATTTTTTCGTGGTTTTTGCATCTGCATAGAGACATTATCATATACCATGCATGTTATCTGTAGCATTGCATGCATACATGTAGCGCCATTATTCATGTACTGTGCAGTATGTTTAAGGAAGGATACCTGATGAGACGCCTTGTGATCAAATTGACCATACTTCAATTCCTGGTCAGTGTAAATTAGGATATATTTTTTCCCATCAAAATCTACAGACCATATGTAACTAATATTCGGACCCCAAACCCCTTGTCAATTTCTAGTAAAAGTTTTAATACATCAATGTGATTTGCATTAGTAATGTTCCTGAACATTGAAAAAAATAATGATAGAATGGTATTTCAAGAGTTTTAATTTGAAAAAGTATTCAATTCCATGTCATGTTATGGGCAGCATAATTTAGGAACGTATTCTCTAAGCTTATTGCCACTTAGCCGAAAATTATTTTAACAAATGAAATAACTTTTAAGCAAATTACGCTTGGCTCATCATAAGTGGCACGAGAACGTGGGCAGCCATGTTTGTACAGTTCCAAACGAAAACATTGGTTTCAAACTGTGCAGGCAGCACTCTTTTAACCTTTTGCCTCCGGATCCCAAGACCCGCAAAGACACTCCAGTAACGACGTAATTAAGTTTGCTCATTGTTTGGATTGGTCGCCACGAAGGGTTGTGTCAAACTAAACAACTGTTTCCATCTGTGCGCTCATGCAGTATTTTCGGGTTGTCAGTCCATAATTTATCGAGGGATAAATTTATGGAAATTGCAACTAGTGCAGTCACTTCCTGTATAACTAACCAACCACTCGAGCTAATCAGTGCTGGGCCCGTGCAATGGCAACACACACAGGCTGCCTGCCACTCAGCCATAGGCTCGAATCTCAGGGGAGCATGACTTTGCATGGCGATGAGCTACACAAAAGCAAACAATTCTCATTTCTCGCCTACGATATTAGTAAACCATATGGTGAAAAAAAAACATTTGAAACAACCCGTCAGGCGAACTCATCGACTTTTTGACATTGCCATTTGCGACCGCCATCCGATTATTAATGATGCTATAGTTGTAAGGGTCTTTCGGAGAAGATTGTTCAATATGGACGTGCCCTCTAAGCTCGGAGTCAGATTTGACACTTTATAAACAAAAATATCAGTTCCGACAAGTAAGTTTATAGCTTAATCTTGCGCATTATCACATTTTTTTGTTTTTTATTTTGAGGGAGGTGGGGGCAAGGGCTGAGGAGGGAGCAGTACTGGGAGGGAGTGGCTTGTAATAAGTTGTTTATTCGTCGATATGCACGTGTCCGTACTTTCAAAAATGTTTAATAAAGTTTATGCAGTTGTTAACGGGTTTAATGCAGTGATGGAATAATAAGAGGGGGACCCAGAGACCTTGCTAATGACAACATTAATACTGCCATCAACAACAATCATTACTCCTTCATTACTTGTCAGCCGTACACGATCAATAGTATTGTCATTCTCAGACGGTAATGACATTAGTAATGCTCATGTAAGGCTCGCTTATCACCTATTAAAATGGGTGCAATTAAATGCTGCTCAAATCGGTGTTACGTGTAACATTCACTTCAATTCACTTTCAATTGCGCTTCAGAATTTCCTTCCATACACTGCAGCTCGGGATTAGTTACAACAATTGTTATTGATACGGTTGAAGGACGAATGCCTAAGGCTAAAACTATAGCCCGAGGGCCAAAGCCTCAAAACCATGCGCCAGGAATTTAATTTACCCATAAAAGCTGCAACTTGAGTCAACGGTGCTATGGCAACAGCTTTCATGCCCATTAGCTTTCGCTGATGATTTTAAAAGAGACCCGTTTCCGTATTTCGAGAGTCAGGATGTTAGAGGCGCCACCTACGTCTTACAGTCTTTCCTGCAACTTTGCGTAGTTCGTCGCAATTTTGAGCGTCCCTTGCTTCCATGTAAGTTTATAATTTGGGGTATTTTATCGAATTTTAGTAAAATTGTATTATCAATTAATGACAGACGATAACTGCGAACTCGTTGTAATAGCAGGCTTTCACATGTGATACTTAATTTGCCCATCGAAGTAACCTTCCTTTGACCAATCTTAGTGTTATTTCACACACGTTTTGATGCAGTTTAACCTTGATTGAACGTAACTGTTTTATTTCGCGAAGTTTACCGTGCTGGCCACACACTGGCAGTTGATCCCTCGATTCTCCAGACCCAGTAATCACGGTGGAAGTTCACGCTACCGTCCATGTAGGGTTGCACCCACTTCCCATAGCCATTCGCCCTGCTATAAAAACGTTCCAAATTGCGGGATGCGAAACGCTGAACGTTAATTTTTGTGTGACTGTGACACATGCGGAGTGACCCTCGTGACCGTTTCATGCTGTTTATGCCCGTAATTGACTGGACCCAACCACCGTGCCAATGCATAATTAGCGCGCACGCGGACAGATTTAATGTGATTTTTAAATCAATGCACACACGCTAGATGTGCATAACGCACAGCGCCATTCATGCATGCGAATATGTCAGCCGGTGAAAAGGACTCCGCCCAAAAGTGCATTCTTCACGCAATCGAAGCCCCGGCTGATGAAAGCCGGAGGTTACCAGGAGCACCGGAAGGCAGGTAGAAACACAAGGGCAGGCGAAACACCACCTCTGCCAAATCACTGAGAGTGATAATGTATGGGGGCGGCCATTGTTCGAACGATATGGATGCCCTAGCAGCAGGAAAAGGACGATATCCCCCTCGCGCAAAGTTACACCTCGGCTCAAGCGCCTCTCAATTTCAAACTAATAATTGCTCCATGCTGTTTGTCAATATTGGTTCACAGGTGTTAGCTTTGTTCGAGCTGCGTATCGATGGTTCTGACCCGTTTGCATCCTGGCGTTTGTTGCGTGACACCTGACCTGCGCCGGGGTATCTTAGTCGTGCACTTTTTTTCCCTGACAAAATGCCTTTTACCTTTCGCCATGAATGATGGTGCTCGCATCCTTGGATGATGACCCCGCGTTTATTACTGCAATTACCGAAATGATGGCGGTTTGTGACCGTGCTGTACTGCGTGGTAGAAGGCGGCCTAGTCCATGAACTGTATCGGCTGTACAAAGCCTATATTCCCTTGATGTCTAAGTGTACGTTACTCTGATTTTGCAACTTTTGTTGCGTTTTATAGTCAGTTTGTTGCTGGTGTAGGGAGCCGATTTTGTCGCAGTGCCAAGCATCAGGCCTTGCACGTTTCGCTGTTTGATGGGCAAGATCATACATGAGATTCTTTAGCTACGCATGCTAAAAACAGCCCCACTAAGCTGTTACCAACACCACAATGTCTTGACCTTTGCTGGGTCCTCCTAAATGAAACACCACGCATCTACGAAGCGATCCCAGGCAGCTATTTTGGGATGCTTACAAGAGAAATGCAGACACTATTGGACAACGTGCTATAGTCAGTCCAAAATTGGAATGATACTGGGGAAATAAAGTGGATCAATAGAATGCAAGAGCCTGTTTGCAATTAAACATGCCAGTCCCATAAACCCTGTGCAATCTGTTGGGCATCGTACTACTTTCTCCATGGTAAGATACGATTTATAAGCTGAATCTCTCATTGGTTAAGGCTCAGTGCCATGCTAGTTTTGGACATACTAATGCAGGAAATGAAACGTTCCCCTCTGAGATAGTCGCAGCTTCCGCTCAATCTGAGTTTAACACAGCTTTTAATTGAGCTTCTCAATTAAAATGAGTGTAATCGAATAAAGGGACTACGAGAAGTTAACTCGTACGTAGAGAATCCCAAAAGCTTCTTCATTATATCTCCACTTACAATGTAAATGTGTGGTGCACAGTAATTCAAACGTATATGAGCCAGAGGGTTTTGATGGAGCTAGTTGGGATCAGTGTAAAACAAGACAAAGTCTGAAAATCAAATGTTCTGATCCGTCACCCAATGCGAAATATGCATGAAATGCCTAGATAGCTTTAGCCAGACCTCTTGCAGGATCGTAGTGCAGTTCAGTAATTGCCATATGCCCGTTTTTGAGCCCAACGGAAAATCATGGTTTTTGTTTCAAGCCCATGGCAGCTGGCGTTTCGTGACTGCTTCACCCCTTTCGTGCCGCGCGCTTTCTAGGTGTAAAAAAGCAGCCACCAGCAGCTGAAGCGTCCTCTTAAAACGCTGTTTTCCGAACAAAACATCTCTGGAACCGAATCAGTCTCGAGGAAGTTTTCGAAAAAAGCGACTGCTTGATTGATGATCTTCGAACAAGGACAGAGCAGGTTAGAAGGAAAAGAAGCACAAAAAATAAAAGATTATAAATTGAGTGTTGGTGAAGAAAACATGTTGCACGTGCATGCAGCGGGTCGAAATGGGTCCTGCAGTGCCGTTCGTGGCGATATTCAAACGGACAGGGGTAACGCACTGCACGCGTATTGCCGACGGACATCAGTTGCGTTTGATGGTTACACGCTCGATATATAAAGAAGTTGCTCTTGGGGGCTAAATAGATCATGCGTTCGCCACAAAAGCACCAGTTCTCCCTACTTCTTTTCTCGGCCAGACTTAAGATATGGCTGCGTGCTCGTCGCAAGAAGAAAAAAATCTCGCTTTTGTCATTTATTATCCACACTTTTGAAAGCGGCATGACGCAGCCCAAAGTGCATCGCAAAACCGGTGGCCCCATTCTAAGGCGAAGTTGCGATTAAGAACATTCTTATTTAATCTCGAGGGCCATTTGTCCCTGCAAGAAAGAAGCGCATTCCTCGGATAATAATTACACTGGAGCATTTGTCCTCTGGTGTCCGAGGAACGCCTGTGCATCCCAAGTACTTTTACTTGCATTGCACTGCATCAGGGATGGATCATTTTATGGATCTTGTGAAAGGCATCTTCAGTCGTATGTCTTGTCATTATACTACCCTCGTTTTACACGGCCAAGTTCCTAAAATCGAAACTTGAACTCTCACCTATAATCGCACCCAAAGATAGCCTACATGTGCATTCAAAATTGAAAGATCAGAAAGATCAACGCTATAATTTGGTGAAAATTCACCATTCTGAGCAGTGGAATTTCACTTGAGCATTACCTAAATGATTAAGATCAAATTTACGCTCGTAAATTATCAGGAAATAATCGCAATTATGTTTTTAAATGGTGCCATTAAATGACCCCCACGTGGAAGTGAAAAACAGTCATCACATAAACCTCACCTCTATGGTTTTAATTGAAACGATTGCTCAGACCTCCTGCGCTGATCGAAAGTGATATTCACTGGTTTCCTCTAGGTACAGATGCAAATGCAATAGTCATGCCAGATGTAAAAATTAAATATATCCACAAAAAATGTATTTTAAAATAAACCACCTCTCGTACGTACATGTCTGCCTTTTTTTTGTATTTTCTTAAGGACAAAATTTGAAGCGAAGCTATTTGATTACTCTTGCTCTTTTCGGATAATTTGAAAAAGCGAAGCAGTGAAACTGTGATTACACGATCCAATATATGAAATTCCCAAAAGCCTGCGTGGCTTCATTATATCGGGTCGTTTGAAAAGCTCCCAGGGACTGCTTTGATGGATAGTTAGGTCCGATGCTGCTGGTGATTAATGAAGCTAATTATCATTTGTGCGGCTCTTTTTTGTCCTGCAATTCTCGCAAGGATTTCATAATTAAGCCATGGAAAGTTATCCTCTGTCCCAGAGGATGTCTATAATTGTTGACGTTGGCACACAAGTATTACGCGATAAGCCAAATCTCATCTAAGCTAAACACATGTGCTTGGGCTAAATCTGCTGACAACTGTCACGATGCCACGTGTGATTGGATCCCAAATTAGGCCCGTTGGATTTATACATGTACATTGGCTGCTAGTTATTTTCTTTTTCGCTCAGAGACCAAAGCAACGAACTACAGTTCGAGGTACGTGCAAGATCAGGAAGTGAAACATGTTTACAATGTATTACCACATTGCCTGATAGAACAAAAACAAAACTTAATTGGTTCTATTTAACCAGGCTATAGCCATCATTTCATGAAGCTACTCTTGTTCACTGCATCTTACAAGTAGGAATTTTCATCATCACACGCTCCCATTGTATTAAAATTAAGATAGCAATTCGGGGTCCGTCACTGTATTACGGTGAAATACCCGTATAAATGAACGGATCTGGCTCCTAACTGTGTTGTGTATATAATGAGCGTTTTAATATTTAATTAACTTTAAGAAGGCTTTCAATTTTGGACACGAAGCTTACGGAGTAATTTTCAGTCTTATGATTTAATATAAAGTGCCTAATAATTGAAAATAACGATTCTTTTTTTTTGCGGAAATGACAAAGAAATGCATCAATTTCAGCCCCTTTTGTGCTCTTTACCTTTTTTTTCTCGTTTTTCAAACTATTTAAATTGGCCCTGGGTTATGCTTGGCAGAAGTCTATGGTTTTCCCAAGAAAGCAGCGCATTTTTTGTGGCTTCTTTAATGAAGCGGCTAGCCCACCTTGAGTTTCGAGTGTTGCATATTACGAGTAAAATTAACGTGAAAGTGGTTTTGCACAATTTTTATATATGAGCTTTCAGACCAGGAGTAATGGCATTTTAGGAATGCATGACGACCATGAAACTGGTAGCTGCAACAAGCGTAAAACCATCTTCCAATTTGATCAGATAATGCTCAAATACAATTCGTGACACCTGCTCCAGAACTTGCGGGCAAATTTCGGAGTTTTCTCATGTGTTTCTCTTCGTCATGACATGCCACGCTAAGGTAATTGAAAAGATTCCAGCGGATGAATTTTAATTTCCATCCAACGTTTTTTTGCTTCGATCCGTTATTTGCAGAAAAAAAACGCTCAACTTGCCAAATTTACTCCGATGAATCGACGACAGAAACGAGTGGTTGGGGTTGTTTCAAATTAATTTCAGCATCGTGTTTGCCTCCAGAATGAACCGAAGCACCCAATATTTCGGGCCAACTTAATAACTCATATTTCGCGAAAGAAATACGGCAAAAAAAATTGTTACCCACAAAAATGAACGAGTGCCTAATTTTCAATCAAAGAGCAAATAATCGGTAGAAATAAATTGCAGTCACGACATGCAGCGCAGCCGGTAATTCACACACATTTCATTGCCAATGGTGCAGACGAGCAGTAAGCATACCGCATGCATTAAATCCCCTCGTGGCCTATCACAACATTCCAATCTGTCACAACAATCACAAACATGATCGCTGCAGCCTCGACACGCTGCTAGTCGTCCCGCAAAACCCGGAGGAACGGAAAAAAATCGCTCTTGTTATCTCACTAATTTGCTATCTGCTGTAGAGCGTGGCACTACGGTGATTGATAGTTGTAACCCAATTTCGAGACAAAGTGTGCGCGCAATGAACAAACTGCGGGAGAAAACACTGGCATCTCATTTGTAGCACCCAGCAGTTTCGGATAAAAAATGTGTGATTTGCTGTCGCTCTGGCATTGATCATCTTCAAACTTTTCATTTCAACCTGGTCAATAACTGCGATAAAGCACTGCCCTTGATTATTTATATATTCCAGTTATTGGATTTACCTGTGAATGAGCAGATGTCCTGAAGGAGGGCTCATCTCCATCATGCTCACAGGTCTTATTGTTACCAAGCACCGTTTACACCCAGTCAGTCTTACATGGTCTGCTATGGGTCTTGTGGGCTGTGCCAAACGTGTTGGGTCATGCAATGCTAGTGTAACTTACATTCAAAAATATTGTTAACAATGGCAGAGTATCATACCAAAATTCAATATCATTTTGAATAGGTAACTGATGTTAGCATAGTTTGACCAATTTCCCATAGTTGAAATTTAAGAATGAAAACAAATTTTATAGAGGAGCACATTCCCCCTCCCACCCGAAACTATTCGAATTTAGTTAAATGTTTGAAGGCAAGAATAAATAGTATTAATGTCATATACGATTAACATTAAGCAGAGTGCTTCAGAGTGCTTGTTTTTTTGTTCCCAAGACGTCAGCATCTGGTACGTTTGCAGTTTGTCTAGTGTGAATACTATGGCAAATTTCGTGTCTATTACGTTTCCCGTCTGTCAATGTGAACTAGGCTTTAAACGTTACTTCACTCGGGTGCCACATTCTATACAGAAACAGACATGACAGGCACACGTTCAAAAATGTCTTTTATCATAAATTCCCAGGATGTGTTGGAGAACGAGTGAACTCCATTACTCAGATCGCCCAAGATACGTCACTAATAAGGCTGAAGAATGGGGAAGCTCAAAAGACAAAGATGGATTCAGATGCAAAGTTGCATGGCATGTCGTCGCCTGTAAAATGAATTTGAGGGACCCTTTGAGTTCCCCTTCTTCATTTCAGTGAATTGGGAATGAGTTTCACTCATCCATATTCTGCTGTGTCGTCATCCTGAACAATGCTCATTGACTTAAAAACCATCTTTTTTCCTGGCACGCATCGATAAATGGCTAAACATGGGAATTGCACATCCATTTATGTTGATGGCTTTGGCAAATATCACCTACTACATGGACCGTCCAAAATGTTGAAAATATGTGAGCACACTCTTCTATTCTCTTGATCCGTTGATTCCCAATTGGTTTTTTCCGAAAATGACGATTTCTTGAAAGAATATAAATTGATTCCATTGAATTTTTGTCTCAATAAATCGATATCTCCCAAATGAGTTGCTTTACGATAAATAATAACATCCAAATAATACTCGCATTGCTTATTACCATAGTGATTAACAAACGTAATTTCATTTAAAGTTATGAAGGGGCAATTTTATATCATTGCAACATCAAGGAATAGGGCTAACTTATCTTAAACTATAATGCAAGGAATGCGATTTCATGGACTTACCCATGGGAGAGAAAACCTGACAGACACCTAACTTAAACACGTTACACACATGTTCAGACACATGTTTTGCCTTGCTGCTTGCCAATGTAACGTTTTTGCTACTCACCACATCGTAGAAAGGCTTCATTATTATTCGTCTCCGGGCATTTAACAGACAAGATAGAATATGAGATAGGCTTGTTTTACTTAGCAAAATCAATTACATCTACGTTTTCTGCATCGTCTACAAACACTACTGCGTTACCCCTAAGGGACATCAACATGTTCCTGATGGCTTAATGAATCTCATTTCGAAATGAAACAATGTCTTTTCGTAGAAAAATCAAAGCAATTTGCTTTCTGTTACTGCAACGTGGCGTGCACATTTACCTTAATGATGAAAACAATGAAAATTTGCATGTTCACCTTAGGGCTTTAAGGACTGACAGTTATATAGGTGCGGAGTGACAGAGATATCGCGCTACAAAATAGCCCTTGTGGCAAGCTTAGACGATGGTACTCTTTACATTCATTACAATTAGAGCTGCCAAGCAAGCATTAATAGCATTATATAGCATGTCGAACATTCAACGAGATAGTGCCCTTTGACCAATTTTATTAAGTTTCTTCAGATTAAATGGTGCATTTCTAGGAAATTTGGGTTGATGTTTTCAGTTTAAACTCGTACTTCTTACAATGAGTCTGGATTCGATTAAAAAATGTTGGTACTGACTAAGTCACACTGACCTTATTTGTACCGCTTAGTCAATGTGAAGTTAATTTTCTACTTCTAAATGCGACCTCTTTTGTGGTATGAAGCAGAGAAAAAGATTGCAGATGTGAATTCGACGTAAGATACGGAGGACGTTGTTGTCGATAAAATCACCCTACATTTAGTTTGCTGAAAATATGGTATGCATAGTGGGGGGCCTTGGGCGGTACTCTTATTAAAGTTGGTACAGATAATCCCTTTATTATACCGCTTGATCCTAGCCAGATAGCGGCTAGCAGGCAACTACTTTTAGCAATCCGAAGATAAAACGTATAAGATAGAAAATATGTTACATAGTTTTAAATCCTAGGCTTATCTGTCTTTATCCTGAGAATTTATTTTAATTCATGTAGTACAGTTATGATGCGAGTAAGTCATCTTACGCTTTTTGAGAGTCCCAAGTTATCAAGAAGTTAATTCGGAAATGCCAAAAACGTGGTCCCAAATTATCAAAGCAGAAACTGCCTATGGCATGCAAGGCCTGTCACATAAAAATCGGTGTGGGACGGACGGGATTGGTTTTGAAGGGCCCTGATGGAATTTTAATGACTAGGTGCAAAGCTGAAAGATGTGACCATCCTCTGCGGGGAGATAGTAAAGATGCCACCAGCGACATGAACCGTCTTATAATTTCCATTGCGAAATTTGTGGACAAAGTTTTCTCGTAAGGATTCAGTAATTACTAGCTGCGCAGTTAGTCCAGACAATGCTTTAGAACGGTGCGGGGAGGATGGGAATCCAGATGAAGGCTCGGTGACTCTTGACCTCCCTTGCCAGATCAATGGATAGCAGAAGAGGTCATTTTCATAAGCGCACGTACACCGGACTGATTAAGATTATGCAAGGTTACCCTTCGCCACATGTACTCTATAAAAGACGATATATTTGACAAGGAGATTTGTATTAAAAAAGATCCCCATTTTTTCCAATGAAAACTGTAATTATTGTTTGCAACAATGGCAAGCCTTTGCGAAGTCCCATTCTCCGCCATTTTTATTGTTGATTATTAATTACCGACATAAACACTAACGATATGTGCATTAATACGTTAAGATACTTTAAATGATATCCTCCAGGACGAAGTCAAATATAGTCACGGCAACACTGCTGAATGGTCAGTGGTTCTCTAAGTCGGCGCGAGCAGACTACCCTTAAAGCCCTAGCATGATGAGGACAATTTTGTTAATTTGTGCAATAATTCTTGTCATTTTGTGTTTATCGAACAAAAACTATGTTCAGTTGTGTAAACATTGAGTTGCAGAATTCGTATACGATTCGATCTTGAAGTATTTCGACAAGCCAGACCTTTACATGTGTGATTTAAACAAAATGATTAGAATATCCCTGATTAAAACGTGATCAACACCTACTATGCAACACTTGATGAGTGCAATAAGCGAAACGTTTTACATGTATAAGTAGTTCTCATTGGCTAATGATTACATTATTCAAACTTCTTTCCTTATCGAGAGAACAAAATTATCAACATTATTTATATATGTACATTGCTTTCGACTTGAGTACTTTCAAAACGTGCATAAAAAGTTAATGCCTGAAAGGGATTCTGCATGTGGGACTTTCCGAGACTCACTCGCTTTCATTCATAAGAGCGGATGGGGGATGCCTCATCAGTGGTTTGTGTGTTACCACATGTGCAAATGCATGGCATGATATGTTGTCTTTCTTGCTTGAGTAATGATTGTCCCAAAATGTAATTACGTCGACGAATCTTGTCGTACGCTAGCATAGCCAATAGCCTATGTTTCGTGAATAATTAATGATATTCCGCACATGACATTCATTAATTAGTCAATTGTCAGGACTGCATGTCAGAAATAACTTGAACTTATTGCCTTATGTTGTCGTTATGAGGCCGTCGAGTGATCACATGTTTTTAACTTTAGCATTCCGAGTCAAGGGAGGAACACGTATGTCATTAGTAGAGTTATTACTTCGCCATGGACTTGTCCTTTAGTCAACGACTTAATATTTCAAGATGGAATTATAAGAGACAATAGTTTGACATAGACGAGACTGCTTGAAACTAAATAACAGTACATGTACAATGTATCTGCCACTGTGGCTTATCTAAAAAAAACTGACAGTTACAGCAATCTATAATGCTCATTCATTCACAAGCATTTAGCACCAAATTTCATTATTACAAATTAATGCAATTATACATTTTATTTCTGGAATATAATAATGACCGTGGACTACAATTCCTGCAGTGAAGTTGTGGCGAAAAGATTGCCTCACTTGGTGGTTGGCAATTCCAAATTTCCAGTGTGTACACATAACGTGTTAAGGTTTTTTTATGAGGTCTAAAACGTGAATCGTAGGCCTTGACTCGTTCACTGCTTCAATAAGCATTTGTGCTAGTACACTGTAGGTAAATTAAAGATTTTGCATATATAAACCGTAATTACAGGCCAAGCCATAATTGTCATGGAAGGTTTTACGTTATCCCGATGGTCGTACGTTATGTGTTACATATACTTTGTGGCATATAGAAAACAGGTTTTATGTATCTTACATAAATTTTCACTTTTTTCAAAATGTCTTCGGTCTGCCTTTCAAGACTCAAATATAGATTGGGCGTTCCACAAAAAAGTCAACCTAAAAGAAGGAGATCCGTTGTATGCGTGCAGAGCAAGAGAAATCGTGGTCGAACTTGTCTTAAATAGGATGGGTAATTTTTGTAATGTGCAAAGCTGCAGTCCACGTCGACCCAAATTTGAATTCCTAACTCGCTGAAGGCAATTTTTGCTGGTATTTATATGCAAATTTTAATTGGGCCAATCACTTTTGAAGTATTTATTGACATCCGTTTCTAATATTTCTCGAAAGAGTTGAATGTTTTGGGCAGCTAGGAGGAAAAACAATTTATTGTGGGTAAGTAGTATGTCATACTTTTCGACATCTAAATTGCTGTTTAAAATTAAATTAGAAAATTGCGTTTTTGACGAAGCTGAAACAAGTTCCAATTCCTAATCAACTCTCTTTGCGTTTAGAAAGAAAAATAGTCTTATGAAAAAAAAAATTGTATCTCAAATGAAAATGACGAAAGTAAATTATTTAACGACCATTGCGTGGACAATTTACTTTCCATTAAGTTTCGCTAATCTTTAAGGTGATTCAGAAGTTTCGAACAGGTCTTCTTTTATTCAGAATTGTAATCCTTCCAAGGCTTTTAGATCTCCACGATTCAAGGCAACCGTAAATGAATTCCTTGAAAATGATTTCTTTGTGAATTGAAATTAATTCGCATAAACTTTCTAAACTTCAAAGAAGATAATGCTACCGACTTGCTCATCGAATATAACTGGTAATTCTGCAAACCCATAATGGCTGTGTTGAAACTTTTGCTGGATTATTAACAAGCTAGAGGGAAGGTGTAAGGAGAGGGGAGGAAGTAGTTAATTATTGGCGCCATGATAAAATGGAGATGTAGCATTGAAGTGCTGTCCCAAGCAGGAATATTTTCTGAAGTCGGTCATTCCACACTTAAATTTGGGTATGTTTCCCATTCATTGTCTTGGATTACGATGTTTTCAATATAGAGCGAAGAAAATAGTTTAAATTGCATTTAGATATAAATGTTGAGGGCGGAGTCGAACGATTAACTAAATTATCGTACCGATAAATGTTAATCACTAACGTCAATGGATCAGTGCTAACTGACCAGGTTTCTTATATTTGTTTCATAATTCAACGTGGAAATGATTGCGATGTTTGTGCTTGTGTGTAAACTATGTCAAAGTTATAATAGAACATGAATTGTTTTCCCCCCAACTCAACACAGCAATGTATGTGTGAGTAACTCAAATTAAGAAAAAAACCTTAACTTCGAAAGGTAATGACAGGTTTTTGATGCGTTTCCTGCCTGATAAACAGCCTTTGGCGTAAATTTGCTATTGTTTGTTCTGGTCAATTTCTTTTTTATTGTCCCGCAAACGCAGTTCGCCATTGTCTCGCGCGGTTTAATGATAATAATTCCGAGAATTGAGCTCTCTAAAACCGCCGTGCCATTTTTCGTCAATGGTCATTGAACATGACTTCGTGATTAAAACGTTTAATTTATGCGAGCGTTGTTGAAATTCTGAGTTGTAACGAATCCGGGTTCACGCGAATTATCTGTCAAAGTCATCGCTCATTAACGAGTTGCCTGGGCTTGCGAGACATCTTCAAGTTTATTAATCAGTCGTGTCTCAGCTTATTAAAGTGGGCAGACATTGTTTTCGTTCCAAATCGGACGCTTGTGTGAAAAACTGCCATTATAATTTGGAGCAGTTTTATTGAAGCAAAACTTTGCTGAACGTAATTTTCTGGATTTTACAAGATTCGGTCGTTTTTGTCATACACGCACACCGCCGTGGGGTTAACAATCGATAGGAGCGTGCGCTTCCGGTGAGCGGAAGTCCGTGCGTGCTAATAGGTGCGCTCTGTTGGGTGCTGACCAACTTTGCTGACCTGAGAGGGGACTGCGCTGCACGCATGAGCATATTAATGCTAAATTAGGCGAAGTAAAGCCCAACAAACCTAGTACAGAAAGTTTATCAAACCTGCAAATATACAGTATGGTCATTTATTAGAACTATGTGAATGGAAGCAAACTTTTGTCTCTCCAAGGGTTAGCTGTGGGTAATTACGTCACATTGGAATACATGCACGCTTTGTGACCAGAAACTATTTCCGATTATAAACTTTTAAGCATAGGATTCCTTGAAAAGTCGATGTTTGGTAGCAAATCGCAGGCTGCGTTTCTGAATGACTTAATTTGTACCATTTTAAATAGCACTTGAATATTTGATTAAACGCATGGTATTTGTACTTAAGGTCGTTCATTAATGTTAATTTTTTATCAATTGGAGGAGGGGATTAATGAACAAAGATATGTCATTGTTTCTTAAATTTTCGGACATATGTTGACGATAACAGTGTAATGTGCTTTGTGCTGGCACAATCAAAACAATGACAGACTAAATTTTACAGTATTAACACACAATCTTTTGCAAGCTGTCGTCCATTAACGGAGCAGCAATTGAAGATGGTATACTAGCTTAACTTTGAAGGGAGCAATGATTTTCCATGCCGTCCAGCACTTTGGTTAAATATTTGGTAAATGCAATGCACATGAGTATTAATAAATTACAGATGCGGCATCAGTATGTCAGTGTTTAGTCGACACGACTCCTTCTCAGTACATTTACATTGCCATTAGGACAGTGTTATCATTAATTTCATGACAATAATTAAACCTCATTGACATTCTAAGGCCAGTCTGGGAAAGACGAAACAGCAGCCACCGAACAAGAGCTCAATGATGGCCTTAAAAAGGCTCTTTATTACGTCATTTCTCAAAGCGTTATTGCATGCAATGAGGTTCAATTGTATTGCATTGTTTATTCCGAATTTCCTGTTTTCGGCTGTCTTTAAGTTGTGTAAGCAAACACATGCGTTGTCCAGTACATGTACCAAGTCGCTAGCGCCGAATCTGTACTCGCAATCTCATGCAGCGATTGCATTTTGATGTTAGACACGCTGCACCAAGAACAATGGCTCTGACGCTTGTTTCAAATTGTTTATTTTCAGAAGTCTCACAGATTGAAAAAAAGCTACAGAGCCGAGTTCGTCCTGAAATTCATTCTTTCTCTTACTGCGGGTTGTTGTTTTCAACACGATTCCATCTGAAGTGAAGAATTTATTTTTTGAAGCCAAGGAAGCAGTGAGTTTTTTTATATACTTTCCTGCACATCGCCCATGTGGTTTATGTCACTTCCTCGACTGTCTCACCTGATTACCTTATAGCGTCATTTGTTTCATTAGTTAGCTTGTCTCAGTATACGAATGTAGACTGATTTTTGGAAGTGTCAGACTGAAAGTCAGAAGGAAAATTCAACTTCCATCTGACTTTGGTTAATAATCATGCTGTTGAATTTTCGTCGGTACTTTGTTGACTGTTCAATGGCATATCATATCGATGTAGCACATGAAACGTCCACTGATAGCGTTCAAATCGTATTGAAACTTTTTAGATGACTTTTTCTCGATTTTATGGGCTTGCTTCGTAGAATGTTTTCTACGAATGATCCTACTGTTTCCTCATGACCCATCCACGTATAGATTGGCTGTGGCTTTATCGCCACCTAACTGGTACATCCTCATTCGTGTAAAACGCGAGTTTTCTCTCCTTATTTAATTCGAATTTAAAATTCCACCAAGTAGTTGTTGGGATGACAAGTGCTATTGTGAAGCGATGATTTGTTCCCATGATCAAAGGAAAAGAGAGTGAAAAAGATGGACGGGCGCTCTGCTGATATCGGTATAAACGACCAATATGTATGTGTTGATTATATTATGAAGTTGGCACGTGCTTTGATTTCTTAAGTGGGTATGGTTGCATTGGGTCAATGCATTATAAGCATATGAATTGACTGAATGTATTAAAAGCGCACTGATTAGGAGACTTCAACATGTTTTGGCGTCCTTAGCGTGCCGAGCTCTAGCCACAATCCATCTGGCGCTTAGCTAGTTTTTGTGTGGATTTAAAACTTAATTTGGACCTATAGAGTGGAATTATGCAACACAATGAAGCGAAACCGGAAGTAAATAAGTGACATGTAAGCATAAATACTAACGTCTGAGGATGTATGTGAGCTAGAATGCAATGATAAATGCATGTTGTATGCTATATCGTTATTAATGATAAGGTGGATTGTGTCATCGATTATGCAAAAATACCTTAAGTAAAATTAAGCAAGTTATACAAAGGCATATAAATATTCGTTTGAATTATAAAGAGGTATTTAAGCGTGCCTTATTCACAAATGAAAGTACATTTCGTGATGTGTATTAAGAATACGTATTATGTGCCTGTTATAAATTAAAGTGGGGGAAATGAAACACGATTGAGTCTTTACAAAGCAAGAATTGACATTTTTAATAATAATATAAAAAATGCAACTGCTCAATAAAACTGGCTTTGTGTGCTACACCGTGGCAGCGCATCTCTAAAACTTTTAAGATGTCTGTTGTTGCCCTTTCTGTCCATTTACAATCATTTTTCTGATGGCAACAGCGTATTGCCATCTACGTGCTACAATTTATACTGCCCGCCATTCATCACTTTTGACAGCGTTTGTGATGTATTATTCAATTTAAATTCAGGTTGATTTTGAACAAAAGAAAGAAAGTGCAAAAAATGTTTTCAGGCATTATCGATTGAAAACGGCACATTGTCTGCGGGTATATAAAATGTCCTGATTCATAAATGTGACAAAAAGTATTTTTTTTAAAGATCTGGTGTATATGATTTTGCATTCAGGCGATTTTCCCCCTCTATAACCGAGATTGAAATATATTTATGCAGCTTATTTGAATCTAAGTACTTGTATGTGGCTCTCTCATCATTGACAGTCCCTGTAAAAGCACCTCATTACAATACTTTTACGAAAGATGTTTATGTATCACGAGCATAAAAAATATATATTAATAAAGACGAGTGCTGATAAGTACTCAAGCCTGGGACTCCGCATACTTACAGAGTATATAAAAAATATGTGAAACTAAAAGCAAAAAACGTTTTTCTAAATGCCCCGAGTTTCATAATACAAGTATTTGCATTTCCTTACAGATGAGAATTCTTTAAAACGTAAATTTGATGCATTTATATTTGCCATTGTAGGCTATTGGTACTATAATTACATAACCTTCCCGTTCCATTCAAATGTCCATTCAAGTATTGTTAATAGTTTCTAATGCCAATTAATGTAAACTAATCTGGAAT
>JAQIXS010002430.1:0-22946 GCA_034700785.1 Rossiulus vilnensis
AAAAATTAATATATTTCGTTTAAATATTGAAAAATATAGGATATTTTGCTATAATATAGGAACATATAGAATATTTTGCTAAAATATAGAAAAATTTAATATATTTTGCTAAAATATAGGAAAATTTAATACATTTTGCTAAAAACCTCAGAAACTATAGAATATTTTGCTTACACATAGGAAAATATAGGATATTTTGCGAAATATAGGAAAAGGTAGAATATTGTGCTAACATATAGGAAAATATAGGATATTTTGCGAAATATAGGAAAAGGTAGAATATTGCGCTAAAATATAGGAAAATGTAGGATATTTTGCTTAATTGTAGAAAAATTAAACAAACAATAGGAAATTTCGGATTTCTGGAATGCCTGTGACATCGACGTGCTGACTGCAGGGCAATGGACTTCAAACGCCCAAACCAAAACCATCCATCGTCTTTTCAAGGATTTCAATGACCCGCAGGCACTCTCCAGAACCCGTCCCTCCCTCAATTCAACATATTTACAAACAGCTATATAACGCAGATTAGCGAAATTCGGTGTCCCACGGTGACCTTGAACGGACTTCCCAAAACCGTGTCAATCTGGCAAATCGCACGTCATGCAAAATAAAACAACTTCTGTTCAGACCTTCCTGAAACCTCTCATTAGACTGGGATATCATGATTTCGTAAAAAAAAGGAAAGAAACTAGCATTTTAGAGGTTAATTGGCAGCTCAAAGCACCTTGATTAAAGATAGCATAAGCATGAAAAAGCAAAGTAAACCCTGAACGTGTTTCCTGGAAATCCACACTTGCACGATTATGTAACTGAGAGGCAAGAAGGATAAAAACTTCTGCAAATTTGCAGAATGTTCAGCGACAGGAAGTTGCACTTTTTGGCACGAGGATGGCGGATCAGTGCAACGGGGAAAAGAAAATTGTGTAAATAAGATAACAATCGACATCCCTGAGATGTGCGAAAATATTGAACGTGTTTACGAACACTAAAAGTCACCACATCAAACAGTATGCATTTTTTCCAATGACCGAAAGTGGTGTTTCGACACTTTAAATACAGTGTTGGTAGAAGGTTGGTAGATGGAAACATCAGTACACATGTATATCAGTGAGGTAAGATATCACACTACAACTATACTGATATGGGGGGGAATTTAGTACAAAGTTTAATGATATCCCTCTTATGTCACACAGTCACTATAGATCTATATAGTCATATCACTACTATTATTATAGTGATGTTAATAAGCATCATGATATCAGAGGTTCAACAAACCACTGTCACTATAGACGTATGTAGCCATATCACTAAGCATAATGATTTCAGTAGTTCAGCAAACCACTGTCACTATAGGACTATGTAGTCATATCACTAAGCATAATGATTTCAGTAGTTCAGCAAACCACTGTCACTATAGGTCTATGTAGTCATATCACTAAGCATGATGATTTCAGTAGTTCAGCAAACCACTGTCGCCATACGCTTATTGTCATATCACGACAGTTATTATAGTGACGTCACTAAGCATAATGATTTCAGCAGTTTGAAAAACCACTGTCACTACAGGCCTATACAGTCATATCACGACAGTTATTGTAGTGATGTCACTAAGCATAATGATATCTGTAGTATCAGTAGCATTACTTTTGTACTGACAACTATAATGATATCTCCAAGCATACTGATATCAGTAGTCCAAACAAAAGCTCTACACACAGTGCTATCACTAAGCATAATGACACCAGTAGTCTAAAAAGCACTCCACAGACATCGTATTCACAGAAAATCATCAATTAAACAATCTTTTTTCTTACAATTATAAGCCTATCAAATTTGTTCAAATTCAAGCGATTGACAAGTGGTCATAAACAGGGGGAGGGGGGGTCGCCCACCAAGAACACCGTACATTTGGGGATTTTCCCAAACCGACATGATGGACCAACGTTTCCAAATGCCTCGTGCTGATCAGCAGCGCTCATTTCATGCGATCAGTATTCATTCGGAAATCCCAATATTTTAAACAGTTGTTTTGTTTCTTTCTTTCTTTTTATATCAGGCACCATCGAGGAATGTCAACTACATGCAAATTACGTTTTCACAACTCGCAGCCGACTAACAAGCGTCCCCAAACCAGGTTTGCGAACGAGCAGCTCAGTAGTTCGCATCAGTATTTCCCCAATTACTCACCCCATCCCAACAGAACGTGTTACACAGTTGCAATTAGTGCTGTGTCTTTCGAATATTCGAACATTCGCTTATTCAAAAACCAAAATAAATTTTCAGTTCGAATATTCGAACATTCTAAAATTTTAAAATTTTTATATTCGAATAGCATTCGAAAATTTTTGCTTGCTATTCGAATATTCGACCAATATTCGAACATTATTCGAAAATAATGTAGGCGATTTTTGAGATAGTGCGCATGCGCATTAGTGTTCACGTTTGTTTACGTTTCGAAAACGATCACTTTTCGCGAAAGTTCGCTGTCTTCTCTTTCTTTATTTTTAATAATTAAACTTGGATATTTTTTGTAGAATAATTCTCTGCTAATATCTACTAATTAATCTAATTTTAATTTCAAAATTTAATTTTCGAATATTATTCGAATATGTTCGAAAATTTTCAAAGATATTCGAATATGTTCGAAAAGGTAAACAAAATTTTTGCCATATTCGAATATTCGAAATTTCTCCAAAATCCTAGTTCGAGTATTCGAAAATTCGAATATATTCGAACATTCGATAATTGATATTCGAAATACATAGCACTACTTTTGACCACAAGCGAGTCCACTGAGACTTGAGTCTGATCATTTTGTCTCAATAGAAAATGAGTAGTCTATATTTAAATCCAGGTGGCATACGATAACAATCATATTAGTTATAAAGAGAGTGCTAAAATCACAACATATTGCTTAAAAAAACTAAATAAATTAGAGGTTGCTTCGCTCCATACATAAATGATCTAGTGACACAATTAGACGTCACGTATTAATCGATATTTCGTTTTAGGGTTGAAAGATAGAAGCAAGGTAGCAAAAACAAACGTACTTTCACAGTGGAATATTTTTAAAGAAAAACAAAAATAATTAACTGATAAAATTCATATAAAAACCAACAACATGGCATGATCAAATTCCGCAAAATCTAAGCGAAATGATTTTCCGCCCATTTTTATCCTTGGCAGGAGATTATTTTTCAAGATAAAATTTCAATATAAGCTCACAGAAAAATGCCGGACATATTGAATGGGCTTTGCGAATCGAATCCAATTTCAGAATACAAACAACTATTTTTTAATGTAGGACAATAATTTTTAAAAAATGGAAATCATTCAGCTGTTGCATATGGCGTTGGAAAATCAAGAAACTCGATTTCAAACATTTAGCTTAAGTGGCTTCATATTTGACATAAATTTAACACACCCTCCCTTTCACCCTCCTTTCAAAAATGTTAATCATCTTGTGCATTTTTAATCTGGTGGCTTTATGTGGAAATAAAAGGTTTGACCCATATTCCAGTACGACAGGTGCTTGATGATGCGTGACCACTGGAGAATGTCTTGAAAGGTCAAGGTATAAGGAAGCTATCGGCTTAAAACCCTCTTTAAGCAGGCAAGTATGTTGAGTTTCATAGTGCTTAATGTTTGCGATTATAATTGATGCAACAGTTTTCTCCTATTTATATCAGCTTGAAAGATAAACAAACAACTGTTCACATGTAAGTTAAATTAATTAAATCAGCACCCCACTGTCAGGAAATAAAATGCCATGCGGTTGAGCATAAACTAAATAAATACTCAAGGTGGTAAACACTTCGACTGAGTGACCATCACAACATGAAAAATTAAGAAAGAGCTCGAAATTACGCAAGTTTATTTTAATAGACTGCTTTGTCATTTAAAAAAAAACCGATACACACTGTCGCAGATCAATAGCAAAACGCTTCCAGTCTTGACCTGTGCATCCCAAAGACACTGCAGTGTTTCCTGCTCCTGTACTCGGCCCTCTTTGTAATGATACCGAATCGAGCAGCAATATTTAATAAGGGATCGGACATTGACACATAGGTCAATTTGCAATTTAAGAGATTCTGCACACTGACCTCATTATACATTGCAGAATCTTTATAAAAAAAATGTATGAAAAAAACATTTAGGCTGATCAACAATAAGCATTGATAGAAAGGGACAGAATTCAGATTACATCCGGATTCAACCAGAGTAACTCGCTTTCATTCATAACGTTTTGCTGGCGATTTCACTAAAATGACAATCCATGTTGGAATAGCACCTCAGTAATAGGCCACTAACCTTGTTCCCTCCCCCATCATTCTTCAGTTCTTCTGTTCTAAAATTGTGACGATTGAAAATTGTGACTGTTCTAAAAATATGAGTAAATTTGGGTTAAAAAATTGACCCAACTACCACATGCTGATTGTAGGGCAACAAATAGAATAAATTTTTTAAAAAAAATATCAACTTGCAACTTAATGGACTTCCCCTTTTTGTCCAAGTTTCGATTAGTCATCAAAATAATTGCCAAAATCAGACATTAATGAGCCAATCGACATTGCGTTGCTTCAATATGGCAAATAGAAAGGTTGATATAAATGCACATTTGTAGGCCTACTGTGATTCAAAATGATTCGCACGCAATACATGAATCTTCATCTTCCCAGGCATCAGTTTAGCTTGCATTAGTCTTAAGTATCAACGCACAGCTCTAGGACCACGATGTGAGGTCAATTGTACTTGTAGATATAATGAAAAATGTCAATCAAACAGGTTTGTTGTTTTATAAAATTACAATCTTTAGCAATTGAACCCCATTCACTGACGGCGCAATAATCGTTTTGCAACTCGCTAGATTGTGTTTTGTATAACCCTCTTCTATTTAGAGCAGTACATGTTGGGGAAACCCCAGGAAAAAATTAGAGCGATGACGCAGAAGAACAAAAACTAAAATCATAAAGATTTCATAAGAGTCATAAAGACGTTTCAATAGCAACGAAACTGTGGCCATGATATACAGATTTGAATCTCATTCTAAATAATGTGAAATAAAATGTCAGATTAAAAACCGAACAGTATACTGTAATAAAAATAAAACATACGTGAATAAGGGCTATTCTTTTTTGGTGGGCGAAAACAAGATAAATCTGATTTAACTGTCTATTTAACATACATGTAAAACGACAACTGAAGAAAGGTAGGCAACTTGTAATCTACGGTCTACCATTACTTGACCCTGATGCATTCTCGCATAATTCTAAAGCTTCAAGTAGCGTAATTCCATTAAAGATATATAAGCCATTAAATATATGGATGTATGAGTCTGCGCAAGATGTCATAATATGTCATAGGTAGTTAACAATAAGTTGAATAGTTTCAGTCAATAAAATGCATGGTGGAATGGGATATTAAAATTCTAACATGTGGCAAACGCCGTATTATTACCTCTCAAAGAGTAGTCCGAAAGTGGTAAAAGCTGTCGTAAACGTCATGTAAAGATAACCACGCAAGTACGATACGTGAAATACTGCTTTCTCTAATAGCTGAATAAGCCAGAAATCAATTTGCAAAACCTCATCTGTGAATCGTTGCTTAAATAGGGATACATTCGTTTGCTAAGATAGTAACCTATTGATTTTGTTCACACATGTCATTCCTAGAAAGCGATTAAATGTGGTGGCGGGAACACGATAGATATAAAATCGATAAGCACATAATCATTTGATCATTAATAGACTAACTATCCAATCAGATTCATCCGAACACATGATCGGTACAAATACCAGGTAAGTAATGGGGGCATCATTTTAACTCAACAATGGCCGTGCCATTCGATATGGATTTTTCCGAGTTTAAAAACTACACCTTCAGCAAATGAGTTTGGCATTGGAACAAAAGAGGTAATTAATCTTAAGGTCGTCATGACGCAAGGAATTCATATTATTTAAAAGAGTTGCTTTCTTCTGTTGGTCCTAATTATTATTTCAGGCATGCATTCGACTTATACTAATCTTACGTTTAAATAGTTCGTGTTATTATGATTTTACAATTAGTATTGCAAAAATGCACATTCTAGAACTGCAAGGTCAGTCAATGCTACATTTGGTTCGGTCTGCTTGCTTGTTGTTTTCTGTTCTTTCTTCCATAAACCCAATCTATACATTCCACCGTATTCTTGTGGACACCAACACCATTACCCAAACTAGTAATTTCACTATACATGCACATGTTCCGTATATGCGTACCCCAGTGCATATCGTCCGTGAAGGTGATCCCAAAGTACATGTATGTTGCACAGGACACGACGTTTCCAAGAACACCATGAAGATTATAGGCAGGTACTGTTCTTGCCCTTTTAAGGGAAATTCTCATGCTGCCACATTCTACACTACATCATGCATTTGAAACCAGCAAAGATATGCACTTAATTGAGACAATTATCAAAAATCGTGCAGTATGACTCGAAATATAACAATGGTGTGGGTCAGTGTCCACACATCCTTGTCCACTTGTTTATCAAATGCGCAGAATTTCTTTTCAATGAAATATTCGGGGATGAAATCGGCCAATATTTCAATCACATTGTAAAACAACATTTATGATACATGAGGATACAGTTCATCACAACTATACATGTGACCAACCAACAAACCGTAAACAATATTCACTAACAACACGGTTTTTCATAACATCTAGGATATTCTGCACGGCTACGTTTGCATCACACACAATGTATGTACTATTTAACAGTCCATGAAAATGATTTATGTCATACATATGAGGCAAAATAATAAGAGTAAAAACTTAACACCATGACTTGGCTTTTCATTCAACATGCGCTCCGCTTTCTCTAACTCATTGGAAAATCAAGGATTTTTTTCAATACATATACTGTGCACAAAAAGTTGAAATGCTGAACAAGTAACCAATGCCATATAACAGGTATGTTACTTAACGTTGTATAATTATACATTGAAGCTAGCCCTACACGATCAAGGAGTTGTATTGTAACTTTTCAGCATCTATAAATTAAATGTCTAACTGCGAATCCGTACACTTAAAATGTTTGGCATTCCTTATTGGTGTTATTATCTGATTAATTACTGATTCCGATGAATTACTAAAAGCGACTTAAATGAACCGGAAATTCATTCCCAAAAATCCTTTCGTTTTATCAATCATCGAATTAAGTTAAAATTGAAGATTTACATTCGTTTTGGGAGTTGAGCATTTGGGATTAAAGTCCTATAATCTAACGCAAGATTTATCAGGCAGTTATGTGAAATGTTTGATTTTTCTGTCATATGCTACGGACTGAAACACATGCATGCATGCATATCATTCCAGTTACAGTATTTACCAAAAACAAATTACGCAATGAAAGTTCATACCTGTGGCAATGATACCTCATGCAGACTCTGCCAACCGGAAACTCAAGCGATGCATTATTTGCACATTAACCCAACATCGGAGTTAAGCAAGTGAGCGATATCTGAAACTACTTTTAAACGGGAATTTTCGAGTTATTGTTTTCTAAACCGCCACTAACCGGTATGTTGCGCAGATATAAAATCTACTCCGGGCTAAAATGCGATAAAATAGAGGGTAAACACCAGACTAGACAGCACTCGTAGTGACAAAATTCCCAAATATTGGCCCTGAGAAAAGCAACCTGGGAGATATAAGTATTAGAAGTCGTCATTAAACAACAATAAATGATTATTAGAAGGGAAGCAGGATCCAGAAAGAATCGTTTGCGGCAAACCAAGTGGAAATAATGAGTGGTAACAATGACTCAAGGGTGAGGAAAAACGAAGCGTTTTGGCAATCTAAACCACTTCTGATGTCGAAATATGCGTTCGTTTATGCAAACAAATTGTCCAACATTTTATTTTTTGGAAGATTTTAAATGACCGTAAGATCCGAAAAACATTTCAAATCCCAACGACTGAGGCTTAATTATTGTACAAATCTTCCAAAATATTCAGGACACACGAATGGATTTAAAAAAAAAAAATTGGTATTCAATCCATATCAAACCTTTATGTGATTAAACAATTAGTAGAAAACAAAATTTAAAATTCACTCACTGCAATAGTAATTTTCGAATTATTTTCTGAGACTGACTAAGTTTATTTCAATTACTTATTATGGAAACATTTAAGTTCACAGAACAATATACTCACAAATTGATTTTAAAAACTCTTGATAGGTCGTTAATCTAATAACCATGTCAAACTTTCGTGTTTTTCAGCAAGAATTATTTTCAGGGACTGACTAGTTTCTTTAATTACCAATGAGGCCGTGCTTACCAACCTCTGGGGGATGGTTCAAACCGGCACTTGGCGGCAGCACCACCACCAGCGTGACGTCATCCCACCATACAATGGTTTGAGAAAAAAGGATGTGGAAATGCCCAATAGGAACGTTCATCCACCAGAAAATCATGATAAGAAAGAGCCAGCAGCCCTGCAGATTAGTTTAATCGCTGGAAAGGAGTGACAATGGCTAGGCAACGACCCACGTGACCCCTTGACTATAAAAAAGAGACAGCCGATACCTGGCCAAACCATTGCGTTACTAAACTTGGCAAGTGAGAGGACAGTGGAGCCAGTGCAACAGTATGCGAGAGTCCTTGGACATGGCATCACGGAACAACATGAACGCGGGCAATGGGGACGTAAACATGACTCGGTTTAGCGTCAACCAGATTCACGACAATCCAACTTTCACCATCGGTGACGATGGTGGGGGAAACAACGGCAGTGCAGGAGGCTTCTACGCCGACACCAATGGACTAGACAGCCACGAGAGCTACATCTTGAGTCTGAGGCAACAGACCAAAGAGGCCCTGCCGAGAATTGATCTCTACAGAAACACCAAGTCCATCACCTATGCCAACAGGCCAACGCTGGAGGAACTGCACAACTCAACAGTGACCGCGGCCAGGGTAAGTTAGTCCATTCATTCATTCATTGTTTTAGTGAAAGAAAGGACACGTGGGAAGGGGCCACGAGGATAGACGAAATCCGATGGGACGCTTTGGTTGCAAACCATCAATTCGAGCAACATTTGCTGAGGATGGTGTAAGGAATTTCGATGTTTTCGGGGGAATACTGGGACTTCGTAATCAAAACAATATAAAGCGTAAAAGTTGACCGTTAAAACATGCTAACAGGGCAATGTGGGTTTATATATGTTTAAAAAACAAATTCGAGTTTTCTATCATATCGATGAATTATTTTCGAGTTTTCTAACATACAGTGCATATGGTAGGGCATTACCTGCAGTAAGCAATATTTTCGTGAAAAAGCGGTTTCAGCAAATTTGACAATCCTGCATTGGCAGGAAAAATCGCAAAATCTGAAAAGCATTTCGATTATTTACTGATAACAAAAAGTAAAACTTCGATAACTGGAAATCTGAGAATGAAGCAATTTTTGATTGTTTTTTTTCCGTTCATTTTAAGAATGATCCTTCATTGACTACCCGATTTCTTCGCTCTTTGTTCATACTGTTTGTACTATTGGGTATATAATTATCAAGTCAAATATGACCATTTAATGAAGGCGATAATTGACGAATTGAATTCATTATGGCATTCAATATCCGCAATATGTTTAAAAGCATTGACCTAACCCATCCAAATAAATTGTGATTTTTATTTAATGCCCAAACACGATTTTAAACACTTTTGCACGAACATAAACTTGCATTTCCAATTGCTAAACAAGTACTATATAGCCGATTACAAAACTCCACAGTATTTCCAAATGCTGCCTATTATCCAATCAATATCACGCACTAGTGTTTAAAAATCATAATTCATTGCATTTCAAAGCCAAAGCGCATTCTGTTGTGCTAAATGTGTAAAATTTCCACCACATTAACTGTAAATAAATTTGCAAACATCAATTTGTTTTCCAACGTTTTTCAAAATACGATATAAAATCAAAACATTTTTGCCAATAATGAGCAAATCTTACTTGCCTTGCAGTGAATGTCCATTCACCTTTTGAAGGATCCGTTACACCATTTTATAAAAAATAACAAAATAAGATTAATATTTTTGCCCTTATCTTGATATAGCTTATTAAAAACAAAATAATAATGTTATAATAGTTTTAGCTCGTATATCATTAGTGAACGACTTAATTAAGAGGTATCGTTAATGTCAATTAATATTCCACACACTGCGTCGTTATGTCAAGATTCTGCTATTACAAGTTGGAAAAGTTCCATAGTAAAATGTTGCAATCCCATTATTTTGTGTATTAGATGAGTACACAAGATACGTGCAGTATATTTGCCAATTATTCATCAAGTTATTAATACAAATGCACTCGTAAATCTGCCTATGGATTTGAATAACAATATTTACGAACAATTTTGGAAGTGGCTTCCTGGTTTCTTTGCAGGCAGGAAGGTTTTTTTTCTATTTATATTTCATAGCAATCGCATACTAGAATTGCACGTGGGATTTTAAAACCTTAACTCCATCTTACTTAAACACTAGTACTCCTAGAATACATGCCACATTTTTTTTAGTCTTTTTTTTATGGAATTTAAATTAAATACCTTGCAGCTGACCAAAAAAAATTTAAGCTACAGTTAACGAAAGACGATTTTAGTAACGTAAGCCTACTTCCTTTAACGAACTTTTCAGAACAATACAGTCTCAAAACAATTAACTACTTTCCAACTTAGTTCTCAGCTTGGCTAAGTACCAGAAATTGCATTGACAAAAACTGGATTAGTAGACGCATGGGGATTGGGGCTTTCAAAAGCACACCTGTGCTTCAGTCTGGATGAGCGAATTCCTTTGAATGCCAGTAGGTCACTCGCTTGACGGTGTGGTTCATGCACTAGTAATTAAAAGTCCTGCAAACGTTGTTATTGGTTTACTTTTTCAAATTTCTCGCTTATTACTGAATTTCCGGATAGCTTGCCGTTTCTAAACAGTCGTTTGATCGATTGCGAATTTTCCGAAAGGTATTCTAAAAATCAATAAAGTATAAGTACAAATACATATTTTTGAAGCACAGTAACATTCGGCACACATGACATTTAGAAATAAATTGTCGGCTTAATAGGTATTCCGCAGGTATTGCAAATCAGTAAAGTACCGATACGTCCGCTCCAACGTCCTGCATTCAACAAAAGTTTTGTTGATAGCGATGACTCGCAAGATTAGGCCACATCCCTTCACCCTGCTCTTGAAAATGGAGCTTCAGTTAATCACCACCAATTTTTTGGCCAATGCAACGTTATTTATTAGAATATTACTTTCTCAAAAAAGGGGAACCCCCTCCCTTCGCGGGTTCTGTTTGGCCACCCCTGACCAAAGGCTTCACTCTGGCCATTGCTAATTAGTCGTACTTAACAGGTATACGAGTCACTATTAAAAATATAGCCACTATTAAGAATACTAAAGAATACGGAATCTTTGAACTACTAACAATTTTTTAAAATAATGTGCACAATTTAACTTATGTAACAAAATATTATAAAATAATTATCGATACTTTAAAACATTTATGATTTTAACCACGTGCTCAATAACTAGTGCGCTGATTCTTTCGAGAAGTATGTACAGTAAAACTTCAGTTAGCGATCATCTAATTTCAAATTATTTTTAACTATCTAGATGGACGCTATTTACATTTTAAAATTAAATTTTAGGAAAAGCTGAATTATGGAGGCAACCCCGTCTTGGTTTTTAATGTGCAATGTATGATGTAGTGATCCTATTCACCTATAGTTGGAACTTTGACTATTATCATCAATATTTAGGAAACACATTGTCATAGTTTAGAAAACGTATTTCATTGTATGCATGCACAGTGTATGTATAATAGAAAGAGCTTTTAAAAATCGCCCGTAATCTTGATAATCAATTTGTTTTAAATTAAATCCGAATTAAACCAGTCTACCAATTTTATGTTGTCAAAACCAGTTAAAGTGATATAAATCACGTTGAAACGAGTTTTGACATCAAATTACTAATGTGTTGAAATAGTTGTGGGATAATGACAACGTATATATTCAACAAAAGCATATTGTGTATTGTCAAATTATAAAATGCAAATGCAACAGCTGTCAATTACTGACCTTATCAGGAAGTAATTAATATACCGTTGTTTTTAAGGAGGTTTTAAGGAGGGAAATATTTAGCATTTGACTTTCTTGGGGTTTGACCAGTAGCTAAATCACACTGAAGTAAAAGAAAACCCATCGACTGACACATAATTGTTTTATCTTTTATATTCTTATAGGGCAATGAAGCAATGGTTGGTAGCAATGGCGCGACAGGAGAAAATAATGCAGCAGATCATAAAGGTGGCGAAGGCGACAACCATGGTCACGTCAAATTCGGATGGATTCAAGGTGTTCTTGTGAGTAACATGCAAACAACTATTAATTGCTTTTCTTATCCTATTAATGCCTTAACGATGTATAACGGCTATTTCACCATTATTCAAGGTTCTTAATATCATGAGTCTTTGGGGTCCTATGCTGTTTCTGCGTACTTCATGGCTGGTTGGACAAGGAGGCATAAGTACGTCATACATTTTATTTATTGTGTTGAAAGTCTTGCACAATCCCGACATACGCGAGAAACAACATCACCATGCTCTTGAAAAGCCACGTGTAACCGCGATTATAAGATATATCCGATAGTCATAAAAATATTCGACTGATCAGATAATTAAAGACTTCCGAAAATGACAAATTCCTGGGCTGCATTAACACCTTGGTGGATGAGTTGTTAACTATCAAGTTATCAGAAGAAGATATGCGAAATAGTATTTGCGAATAGTTTTCCTAGTGAATCTGATAACTTTTCTTGTCACGCCGTTTTATTTATATACGTAATCTGTTCAAAAACGCAGCTGATCTGGCCAGATGATTTCGCCGTTGAATAACTCGACACTTACTTAATTATCTGTTTATTCGTATTTCATCTCAAATGTCATATTAATAAAAATTGTATAACAGTAAGATATTACTTATTGCTCCACCAGTTTATTAATATGGCGTTTGAGTTAATAATTACAAGTGGTGAAGGAATGACATTTAGGAAATTCTTCCACACAATCATAAATCATGTAGATTTATTATAATATTTGTGTTATTTTAGTATTATTATTTTCCGCTTATTGGCAATTAAGATTTTCAAAAGCCAGGCGATATAATGTAGATAACCTTTTAGTGCTTTAACAATGCCAGAAGTACAGGCAGAGATACAATGTTATCGCTACCTGTCAGTAATATCGTGCAATTAGCGCAATTACCTCAATATCATAATGCAACGTACTTTACTAAATACGATTTTAATTTTTTAGTTGAAGCATGTGTCGTGATCTTGTTTTCGACGTTGATTACCAGCATAACCGCCTTATCTACGTCAGCGATCGCCACCAACGGCGAAGTGAAAGGAGGTACATAAATATTTAAATATAGTGTTGCTAATTGCTGCCAGGAAGATCAACTAGCTATTTTGTGGATTGGAGTTCTCAAATCGATAAATGAAGCGCAAAATAGACACGATACAAATGAAACGCGTTTGCATAATTTAAACGCATCAGAAGAGCAGGCTTGCAAGAACATGCAAAATAGCTTGTATTTGTATTTCTGCGATCAATCCTAATTATGTATCAGGATAAAAATAAAATAGGACCTTAAATTAAAGTTTTATGCTTTGATTCATTATATTAAAAAAATTGATTGGTGGATTTTTATGTATAGAAATTAAAGAAGTGAGACTTGAGAAATTCCATTTTATTTTATTTTTGCATGCAAAGAAACTTAATGTTTTATTTTCTTTCAGGTGGAACATATTACATGCTTTCCAGAAGTCTTGGCCCTGAATATGGAGGTGCAATTGGGTTGATATTTGCTTTCGCAAATATGGTGGGAGTTGCCATGAACATTGTGGGGTTTTGCGAAAGTTTGACCGACCTTTTAGATGTAAGTTATCGTGTAATACATATTGCATATTTCGATAGATAACTAGAATAACCGAATAACGGGTTTATATTTATGAGGATCTAACACCCATTTTCACAATTAAAACGATAATTAAACTTAAACCTTACAATTCAATCCTGATTATCTGAGAAGGTTGAGAAGTGGAGTTAATAAGAATCCTTAGAATGTATGAAAATCTCGCAAATTTGATATACATATAATAAAAACACCATCAATAGCCGCGCATTTACAAATTTAAATTCATTTCTAAATCGCACTGAAATGTTTTGTTTTTGTTCCATTCGTAGGTATTTGGTGTGCAAATTGTCGATGGAGGTGTGAATGACACTCGTATTGTTGGAGTTCTAGCGGCCATACTTTGCATCGTGATTTGCCTGGTAGGCATGGAATGGGAACAGAAAGTAAGTCAAATCCAATATAAATTCTGCTAATGTTAATTGTAGCATATTATTGTACTCATGCTGGATAATACTAAGTTGATAACATCCTATTTGATTTAAAACATTTATGCTAAAGCTAAATTCAAGAAATACCTTATTAATACAATGTTGACATAATTATCGCATTCAATTATTCTTCAATGCTAAATAGCAATGCTTTTTTAAAATCATCTATTAGGCCCAATTGCTGTTTCTTGTCATCCTTCTGGGTGCAATCACTGACGTCATCGTTGGCAGTTTCATGCCACCAGATATTCAAAAACAGTCAGAGGGAGTAACTGGCTGGAGTCGTAAGTAGAAAAAATGTTAATAGTTTGACAAATTTTGTTGAATATTCAACCTAGAAACGTTGCATTACTGATGAATTGGTTATTATTTTATAGTGGAAACCGCCCGACAAAATGTCTTCGAAAATTACAGAGGACAAACGTTTTTCTCAATATTTTCGGTTTACTTCCCATCGGCTACAGGCATATTGTCGGGAGCAAACATTTCTGGAGAACTTAGGGTAAAAACAATTGTCAATTATATGAATAAAATGGATACATCTTATATATACATATATGTACTTCACTATAATATAATTTTCTTATTTGATAATCTTTATAGGACCCACAGTCATCTATCCCAAAAGGAACACTTCTAGCCATTTGTATTACCAGCTGTAGTTACATCTTCTTTGCTATCATATCTGGATTTTGTGTTATCAGAGATGCAAGTGGGCAATACATCAATGGCACTATACTTCCTTGTGGCGATATGACTAATATTACTTGTGAATACGGACTTCAGAATCGAGATCAAGTAATACTTTTTTCTATATTACAAGCAGTTAATAATCAAACGTCGTTTTTTGTCATCTAATCTTTAATACACATCTTTATGTTTGTAGATGTTGGAAATAGTTTCAGCATGGAGGTACCTTATTTATGCTGGTAATTTTGCGGCAACATTATCATCTGCACTAGCTTGCCTGGTCGGAGCCCCAAGAGTGTTTCAAGTTAGTTTTGGTGTTGCTATTTTTTGGTTCATTCAACGAATTTAAAATAAGTAAAAAAAGATTTAGATCTACAGAAGGAGAAAGTTTCTATGTATAACGTGTAAGACAAGTGACTAACATCACATTTATTCCTGTAATTTTATTTTAGGCTCTTTGCCGAGACAAGATTTACCCATTGATTTACTGGTTTGGAAAAGGATATGGAAAGGCAGATGATCCGATCAGATGCTATGCTTTAACCTTCGTAATTGCAGTGGGATTCATTTTGATTGGTGAGCATTTGATTACCAAAGCACTTGAGTATGTTGAAATAAAACTTACACATCATATACTGTTCTTTTTTAGGTGATTTGAATGCCATAGCCCCAATTATGTCCAACTTTTTCATGGCAGCTTTTGCCTTGATTAATTTTGCTGTTTTCCATGCCTCCATTTCAAAATCTCCTGGTATGTGGCATAGCGACGTCGCTTTTTTATTACTCTATTTGAGGTAAACTTTTATTCAGTATTATTTAAAGAAATTTTTTCTTCCAGGATTCCGTCCGGCATTCAAATATTGGAACAAGTGGGTCAGTGCTCTAGGAGCAGTGTTGTGCTTCGTGATCATGTTTGTGATGGAATACAAAACCGCAATCATAACTGTCGTTCTTTGCTTAATTCTCTACTCGTATTTGTACTACAATAAACCGAGTAAGTCCTTATTTTTATACAATTTTAACATTCCGAAATATACTATACTGTTATTCGAGCACGCACTGACGCTTTCCAACATTAAATCATCAATAGTGTTAATCGTATTTTAATGATTTTTAAAGAATTTTTTGCAAAGAAACTGATAAATTTATGTTCGTGATCCTTCCCTGTAAAATGGCACCAACAATTTAATCTCAAGAACATTCTTTAAAAGGTATCATTATGTTTTGCGTTTAGATGTAAATTGGGGATCCTCCAATCAAGCAGCCACATACATAAATGCAGTGAAAGCCGCCCATGAACTAAACTTAACTGAAGAGCACGTGAAAAATTACAGGTAATTTGGAAATAAGCTCCACTGGTTAATTGCACGCGTGGTTTGCACACCTTATAAATTAGTAACTCATTCGTTTCATGCAAATGTATTTGTAGACCACAAATACTGGTATTATCAGGGAAACCCAGCAGCCGCCCACAATTAGTAGATTTGGCTTACTACATAACGAAAGGCATCGGCATATCGATTTGCGGTGACGTTATCCAAACGCCAATTTCGCAAAGGCAGCGAAACGCTCTGGTGAAGGATCAATACAACTGGTTTTTGATGCGCAAAGTTAAAGCGTTCTATAGCGCAATTGAAGCCAGTACTTTGGAAACTGGTGCTAAAGCCCTCATTCAGGTAACAAATCTCCTGGACAAATATTTCCAAATCAATGTGTCGCATTATTAACAGCATATTTTCATTTATTTTCTACCTTAGGCTGTGGGAGTAGGTAAATTGAGGCCTAACATGGTAATGCTAGGATTCAAAAGCAACTGGCAAGTATGCGATACTGCCGATGTGATCGCATATGTCAGCATTTTACAGTAAGTGAGCCACACGAGGTTAAACGCAGACTAGTTTAAAATAATCCTTGGAAGTAGATAAAGTACAAACTCTAGACATTATTTCTCTTCAATTTAGCGATGCCTTTGATCGCCATTTAGCTGTTGGCATATTGAGGATGCCCAATGGACTTGACTATTCGTATTTTACCGATGACATGGAAATTGTTCAAAGTCAGTCAAGCAAGACTTTAAGTGTCTCCAATCTGAATTCTGAAAGTAATGAGCATCTGAAATCGGCCATTTCCACAAACTCTCTCCCTTCTGGTAAATATTATTGAGCAGTAGTGATTTGTGTTGCTTTTTAATAATTAAAACTGGTTTATTAGAAAGTTTGTATGGTTGCATATTATAGAATACGTGCTGCGATCCTCCGCATCTGTGAACACACTCGATAGTCCTGACAATATCAATAAGATCAACAAGAAGAACAAAAAGAATAAGAAAACTGCCTTGAACATTCCTGATGAGATCTGGGACAACATTCAGTGGTTTCACCGAAAACAAAGCAAAGGGAATATTGACGTTTGGTGGCTGTACGATGATGGAGGTAAGCTACAAAAATTAGTTATTGAAGATGTAGATGCAGTCGAACTATTAATTATAAAAAATAATATTAATAAGCAAATGTTTAAAGTTCATAGTATATTAAATCAGTTTTAATTTCACTTTATATAAGCAGCATGTGTACGCTTTTACTTTAAAAGTCCATGTTTTTATTGATGCAATTAGGTTTAACGCTGCTTATTCCATACATACTGAGTACAAGAAAGGACTGGTTGAAATGCAAGCTTCGAGTGTTCTCATTGGCAAGCAGACATAGCCCGATTGGAGAAGAGCAACGCAAGTAAGTCTAATCACGTACATGAATGTTACAATAGTTTAATATATCTTCATTCAATGAGGTAAAACATTGACCAATCTTTATTTTCTCCTTGTAGTATGGCAGCCTTATTAAGCAAATTCAGAATAGACTGCACTGATGTGATTGTTCTTCCTGATACCAACAAGCCTGCAAATCCAAGAACGGCTAGAGATTTCAACGATATAATTGCTAAATTTAGTGAGACTTCCGAACTACCACTAACAGAGGCTGAGCTAGAGGAACACAAGGAACGAGTGAGTGGTTTCACAAATATGAGAATTAGTCATATTCCTAACTTTGTATTTGCATTCGAAGGAATAAATCATTTCTAGATAATACAATAAAGATTATTAACATGTTTTATTTTCAGTCAAACAGATACATGCGAGTCCGGGAGACACTTCAAGAGTATTCCAAAAACTCTACACTAATAGTCATGTAAGTTTACGTTATATATAAGGGCATTTTCTTGCAAGTGATACTTTGATTGTGCATTCTGAATGAGTTGTTTTTCCATATTAATTTCAGGACATTACCAATGCCTCGAAAAAATCGCTTCCCAACTGCTTTGTATATGGCTTGGTTGGAATTGTTGACTATGGAAATGCCACCCTTCTTGCTAATCCGAGGAAACCAGACAAGTGTTCTTACATTTTATTCTTGAGTTATTCAGTTGACATTGACTGTCATTTTACTATTTCTTAACATTCCTACAAATTCTCCACGATTGAAACCCATGCTTTGGTTGCATCATTGCATTGCAGGGGTTTTTATATACCTAGTCTTTTTGTCCTTATGAGTATATGAAGAAAAAAGGGAGATAGTAGGCATTTGTATTTGCACCAAAAGGTGTAAGTGATAAGTTTTATGTTATGTAAAAGTCAAGCGTCATAACTATTGAATTAAGTAGGGGCTGGGAACCCAAGTGAGGAAGAAGTCGTGGTCATAAAAGTTGAAGGTCTGTTTTCGACCTCGTATTTTTAAACCTTTTACGGTTGGTTGCACAGGCATTCCGTTCTTAAAGACCGTTTTTAATACTATTTTATGGGGAAATGTGCAATTGAATGTTATCTTCCCATAAATTAAGTCTCAATATTAATGTGCTGTTTATCTGTGCATTTTTACGTATATTCATGATTATTGGCATTTAGCATGTAAATCGCACAAACAATCGCGATTCAAGAGCTCAATGATCAACTTGCTGTATATTATAGGCTGTAAATAGTATCCATAAAGTTAATTTTTCTATTTATACGGAATTTGTGATTATTTATCCGCACATTTAATGCGTTTTAGTAAAGCCAAAGGGGATCGCCAATATTATCAATATCCAGTTGGATAAAGCGTGTGATAAAACAAAAATGCAATGCATTTTACAGATCTCTCACAAGATGGCGGGATCAAAGCCAGACTCACATGTTACCTCAATTATACAATACAAATACATGCTCTAGCACTATTGGCTGCAAAATGACGCCAAAACCATACGTAATTAATAAAAAATTATACTTCGCACGATGAAATTATGAAATTGGTTATGCTTAATTAACCTAATGAACTTGAATAATAATGCTTCAATCAAGTAACCTTGATTTTAAGTGTTTTTTGTACATGAGGTTTAGCTTGCAAATGCAGCTGGATTATTAATAGAGGTGATGCCTTTTCCTTTAACCGACTAGTATCATTTCCAGCGCTTAACTAACACTACTCTTCAAGATTTTGAAGAAAAAAAAACTAGTAATAATTGTGACAAATAATATCACAAATGAGCAGTTACCTCATGGCAATATTGAGCATATCAGTATAACAACACCATCCTTTCTTTCTACTATTTGGAACCAAGGTAGCCACCTTGTTTGTGAATTGCAGGAAGTGTGAACCAGTGCTACTAGACAAAAGACATAAGATTACCAATTACATTTTAATGGCAAGATACAACTAGTTGCATAAATTAATTTTCGCCATGGGATGTATAATCATGCGTCGTGTATTCTCTTATTAAATGCAACTATTGTGAATTTATTTTAACAAAAAAGTCTTGAGAAATCCAGCTGGAGAAATGCACAACAAAGCAAATTAGTAAAATGCGCTTCAGTATTTTCGCATAATGCGTGTGAAAACCAGTTGATAATTTTGCGAAATGCATATCAAAGTACTAATGCACACATGACGAATGTGATCCCCTAAATAGTGTCACATAATATAGCTTACTCTAATAATTGTTTAATTTTCCTTTATGAGTTTGCATTTTTAGCAACAGAGTTATACTGTAAATGTATTACTTTAAATTCACCCTTGACAAAGTTATTGATTTCTGTAGTAACATTCACACAGCCATGAGATAGAAAATTAAGAGTGGTAACATCCTAAATAAGCATTTTAAAATGTTATCTGAAAATTAAATGCAACAAGTAATATCTAATAAATAATATTCATCCTCAGAAACGTTCACGTTGGCTGTGTATGACTGTGGGCCAACTTAACTTGTACCATACTATTGTCATACCTACCTGTATATTCATATTAGGGCCTAATGTATACTGAATTATAAAAGTAAATATAGGCATAAACATTTAGTTCGGCATTGTTATTTTTGGAATTACTCTCGCAAATACCAAAATATACGTTAAAACTAAGCATTTGAATGTTGGCGTAAATCACAACAAATAAAATTTCAATAAATATACATGTATTGGAATTTTAAAGACAATGTTTTCAGTAATGAAATTTATGTAAGTCTTTATCAAGGAATTATCATTTTAGACAATAATGCGAAAACATTTCAATTCAACTCAGTACCTTAACGTCAGCAAATAAATTACATGTGGTGGTAGAGGATGAAGTGAAATTCATATACATATACTCAATTTATTAGGTTTTTTCATTGCTAAATTGAATATCTCGAAGCTTACCGCTATCCTTTAGAAGAGAATATCAACGTCTTATGGCATACAAAAAATAAGTTTAATAATATAGAAACGAATGAACTCGAAGATTCACAAGTGTATTGTGATGCCAACATAAGAAAGTACATCCAAAATATTACTTGTTTCTACATTGCAAATACAAATATTTATGTTGTTTCTAATGTAGGTGTTAATAGCATTTTTCAGATAAAGTGAACTTTCCACTAGTATTTTACTGTCAAAACTCGGAATGGATACATTAATAACATGGCAGTAAGAAACCCTCTGCATACAAAGCATCAAAAACGTCACCTAGTCAAGTGCTCCATTATGAAGTGAAACACTGAGGAGGCGGATATTCAAAGTGCAAAATTGAACAACTAGTGCCGGACCGGAATTCTCTTCCTAAAAGTTGTTTTGGACTTCAGAATTTTAAAGGATGTAAAAGTGTTGTGCGTGTGTGTATTATTAACGGGAATGCCAATGTACTCCATGGATAACCTTAAAAAGAAGCTGGACTCAGGTAGGATAACAATAAAACTTTTGTTATTCTGGGGGATATATGGTGACAAGGAAAAAGGCCCTACTGTATTTTCTGAACTGCCGCAACATAAAAAATTGGGAGGTTGATCCAAAACATTTGCTATCCATATGCAGAAAGCATTCAGAAATCCTAATATGGCTTTGATATTGCGTTTGGTGTATTTTTAAAAAAAGGCTAAAGACAATTAAAGTAGATTGATGCACTCGTGGGCTTTGTCTTTATGGTCGAGACAGTCCGGCGAGATTGTTTAGAGTTTATATACAAATTAAAGATGCTGAAAGCCAATGCTAAATGGCAACATGGCAGGAAAAAATATCAGCTTTCTAAAAGTGATGAAGGCAAAAAACAGCATTTTAACATAACAACGACTTCATCGCAGTGTAGAACAGTATAAACATTGACATGAATGATGGCAATCCTTACAACTGGAACGAAAATACATTGTACTCTTTAATAAGCTGCTAAATTTAGAAGAAAAAAATCACATTGTATTATTCCAATATTTTTCAAGTTATTCTGTTGAAATTCTTAGTCTTTATAATAAGTATAATGTATGAATCGTACAAATACCTCTAAAATTCTGTTTTTCTCATGTGTCTATATAATGTAGAGTTATTAGTGAAATGTTCAGATACTGTATATGTATGTCTATTAACACTTTCCTCCTAACATTCCTGGAAGCCTCTTCTCAGAAAGACGACGTTTGACTTCGCTTCGGATACAGTCATTTAACAAGAGCGCCAACTGAATTAATTCCAATTTGCGTACCTTAATTATTATTCTGCGTGTGTAAGTTAGAAACGCAAGTAAGGCCTACCGACGCCTAAAAACAACTTTCAACATTCAACCTACTAACGAAATTACAGGTTGCAACCTGTTCTTGGCAGCTACTTTAATTGCCGAAGCTGTTTTTGCATTATTTAATGAGTGAGCAATTGCTGCCAGGTGTGTAAATACAATGCCTGTCTCAAGTGACGCTAGAAACCCGCGAAGTTTCACTCGGCACACCGGGGCATCAGTGAGAATTCGTCAGCACTTTTACTTTTCAAGCGTTTTGAACATCGCAAGACGTGACGGAGATTTGACAGAGTGCGTACTCTATTGAAACTTAAAATTTTATCAATTAATCATGATGGTTGTGATGAAATATAAACTGTCAATAAACTGTCAAAATGAGACGTTTCTGTTTGCTTAACATACCAACATGTTAGAAGATGCCATGCCAGTATAAGTAATAGCTTTGCACAATAAAATGTAAAAGTATACAAAGAAATGAAGTTCGGATGTTGCCTTTTAAACTCAGCTTATAATCTACACTTAAGTGCAAAAAATTCGACTCACCATCCTGAATCAGGAAAAAAATGTTTTTCTCAGCAACGAAATGTCAGATTTAAAATTGGAAAAATGCGTTTTGTCGGCAATTTATTCCTTTTTATAATTCACCAAGTTTGAAAAGGATTTTTGCTAAATTTCTCTGGAAAATAGCCTACAACTCCAATGCCTTATAAAACTGAAACATTTAATTACCAATCATATGTGTTTTGAGGACATTTTTCAAAACATTGTACCACAAAACAATGTTTAGAACATTGTGTTCCCTCCTCTT
>JAQIXS010002431.1:0-22946 GCA_034700785.1 Rossiulus vilnensis
ATAATGCCACTGTTACTTTCAGTGTGATTCGCCAGTGGCTGGGCCTGCGAGCAGCAAGGACCCAACATGCCCTATGATTTAGGCCTATATCGTTGACTAAATGGGCCGTCATGCATTTCGTGACGTAAAATGTATGCCCCCTAAACCGTTCGGCCGCAACTACCATGAAGGAAACATTTCCCATCTGAACGTTCTTCTAGTTTCGTCGCCGAAATATGAAGGAAGTGGAACACGCATCGTCGCCTAGGCACGGCGATGGTGGTGGACGAGCCAATGCGACGTACACCAAATGGCTCCTGGAAGCCATTCGTAAAATCAAACAACAAAAGCAGAGACCGTCTGTGGATCGCATTTGCGGTGCCGTGCGCCAGATCCACAAGGTGAGCCATGACACGATCGCCGAACAGTTGGAATTGGCCGTGCAGGACGGCAATGTGCTGAAGGTTCTGAACAAGGGCCTGTGCTCGTACAAGGACCCCGAGCGGGTGTCCCAGCTGAAGGGCCACTCGCTGAAAGTAAACAAGACCACCGATGTACTGAAACTCGTGCAAAAAAGCATTCGCGAGCTGGGTGAGAGTGGCGGATCCACGCTGCGCAGCATTGAAAAGCACATAAAGCAAAGCCACACGTTGGACATTGCACCTGGACTCGATTTCAGCCAGCATTTGGCCACCACCGCCAAGAAAGCAGTCGCCCGGAATCAGCTGGTGCAGGATGGACGCTTGTTTCGTCTGGGGCGCAGGGGGAACTCGCCCAGCAGTGAATGCAGTTCGGTGGCAGACGGTTTCAACGGACACGGAGGGAATCGGACGGGTGCCAATTCGAAGGTAAGTCACAACGCCTAGTGCTGATGGAGTGTGAGTGCCCGAAATCATATGAAATTTGTGGAACTTTTGATCAGCGCATTTCTGCACCATGGGTAGTTGAGTGTTCCCAGTATGCGCTGTCTTGAGCACTAATCTCATTAGCGGGCCTCACACGATCATTGCTAATGACATTTCCTTCTGAGAATGACAGTATTATTGATCGTGTAAGATGAGCAGGGCTTATGCGATCATTACTGCATGACATCACGGATGACGTTACCTAATGGCATAATCAGCAATCATTTCACCTATGTTACTTGTCAGCCATGCACGGTCGTACAAATCTCCCATCGCTACCTTGCACAATCATTAGTAATGTCATTTTCCGGTAATGGTATTAGTAATGATAGTGTAAAGGCATCTAAATGATGCCTCGTGTGTGGCTGACAAGTAATTAAGGAGTAATGATTGTTAGTGATTTCATTATCATTGTTACCATTGGTAATGATCGTGTAAGACCCGTTATTCATTGTTGGACATTACATTTCAACGAGCATGCATTTTGACTCCATATCTTGTGACCGTGGGAAGGATTTGAACGTACACGTTTTGGTGGATGGTATGATAATTATTGTCATTTGGTATATTAATTTGAACATTGACCTGACCCCGTTGCATTCTGAATGAATGTTAAAATCAAAGTACAGTATTCATAAAAGTTTACTTTTATTTAGCCAAAACTTTTTCAAAACCCATCACTTGCCCATTGATTGAAATGAAGAGTGCATTTTCTGTTCTTGGGCCTTTAACGTAAGCAAGAGCCCTTGCACTGGCATTGATTTGGCGGAAAAGTACGCTATTGATGTCGAACACGTGCTTCATGTGGTTGTTGAGTATCCTGGTTGGTACGTGATGCGCAGTCAATAAACGCAAGGAGTTTATCGTCTGGGCCCATAATGCATGCGTTTTAGCCAATAGATGTTACTAAATCATTGATTAAATGGAGCTCGGTTAAAACGCACGTGCTGTTTGAGGAACTGCCTCCTGACATCATTTAGGTAATAAATTTATCATCACGTGATTATAGTGTGTCAACTACAACGAGCCTGTGATTTTTGTTGAACAAGGCATGACTGGATGATGACTATTTGGTAAAACAATCGCAAGTGAGATCGTTAAAACGCTAATTTGTGTAAAACGGGAATTGGTTTCCTTATTGTTTTGATCATACAGATTAACTTGTCAATATTGCTGCTGAAGAATGGATAGATTGTGCTGATGAATTAAACAGGCGGTTTTAGTAAGGATGTTCCATGTCAATGGTTCCTTCTCCATTGAATGCACGTCCTTTTCTGCTTAGGCATACCAAACTCGATATTCTCTAAATGTACAAGCTTCCTTTCCCACGAACAGACGCGCAAAAAATAAAAAGGACGGTAGGGCTATTTCTGAAATACTGCACATGAATGTAGATTTCATTTTACCTTCGTTGCCCAGTTTCTGTGCGCTCTGTCGTTGTGTTACGTACGGCTGACCTTTGGACCATTTTTCTTTTATTATTGGTTAAACAGGATAGAATATAGAACTCAGTCGGTTACCAGATGACTTCATATCAAGGATATCACAAGGGGAGCTTTATAAGAATGCCCTACCTGGTCTGCATTCTGTGAAGGCCAGGTCGTTTGATAGACAGGAGTGGTTCCAAAATACGGTAGGGTGGAACCCTATGTAGGTTTGGAAGGTCACCCCTCCTTTCCTCTCAAAAAACCATTGTGTCAAAAGGTGCATAACAGACCTTTATGTTTTGGACAACATCTGCCACGCGTTTTTTTTTCTCCTCCTGTACATGTATTTTCTAATAGATTTCGTTCAGTAATCACTACTGTTCCTTATTGCACTTCCATCGTTTAGGAACGTACACCAAATTTCGTGAATTTCCCATGATCATTTTTATACTAACTTGCTTAACCCTCAACATGTTTATTAACGTTGTCGGGCCCTGTGGCATTTTGATCCGTCTCTTGTACTGGTACATGCATGAACTATCTAAATGTCTCTACCGGCTTTCCTTGTTCAAAGTTTTCTGATGCATCGTCCTGATTTCGAAACAGTCCCAGTACAAACGATTTGGTTCGAGCATTGCATGTCATGCCTTGATGGAGTCAAAAAGCGAAGTTGAAAAATGTGTATTCGAGCGGGTCACAAATGTATGGGGCGATTGTGGGAATCCCAAACGTTGTCCTATAGTACAGACTACTTCTGGATAGTCAAACGTCCATCGGGTTGCAATTCTTTTTTTTATTATTATCTGAAATCAGATGTAAATGTGAATGTCACGTGTCAAGATGGATCACACCTTAACGAAAAATTGCGCGTATAATAACCCCATGCAAATTCTTTACTAAATTGAATTATTCATAGCCAGTGTATTTCAGCACTCAAAGGATGAATCACTGAAAATCTAGTGCATTAGTGAGCAATGCAACAGGAATTTAATTGTTATATTGCTCAAAGTTGCCCTTCTTGTTTTTTTTATTAAGAGTGGCTTCTAAATTATTATCGAGTGCATGTCCTGTGCGTTACAGAGCGCGAGCATTTGCATCGGCCATTATCCGAAAAGTTTCTTTTGTTTACTCGGCACCCTTACCGTTTAGCAAACTTGAAAAACTCGTTTAACTGCATTATTTTCATTTTATGCTTCTGCTTTGTTGCGTTTGAAAAATAGGAAGAGAGGGAGGGGAGAATTACCCAGCCCAACGCATTTACTTAATCCACATTTTCTTTTAAGACTGACACCCGTTTTTTTCCTGCTATTACTGGCTCCGAATATTATTGCGAGGGGGGACAGAAGGGATACCAACGAATTGGCTCACCTTTACTGGCAATTTATTGGCCCACCTAGCCTCTTCAATGTTTTTTTTCCTGACATTCCTGGTTTGAATGTCCTTCTCAAATAGAAGTAGGCAATGTGGCGTGCTAAAGACTGCTAAGGGTTTTTCTCATACACCCGGATAAAAAATACGATAGATTATTGGCGTCATAAAAATTAACTCGTTTTGGAAGATAATGTAAATGGATAAGGTTTACGGGCGAATTAAAACACCCAGCCCCGTTATAGATTTAGCTGAGATCAGCTTCTTCAAGTGCTCCCGACCTACATATATACTGTAAAGCTGGTACTCTACTGGTTGCTTTTATAGATTACCTTTTAAAGCGCCAAAATGTTTATACCTGAATATTGTTAATCCTGTTAAGTAAATTCTTGTATATTGAGTAGATGTTGTCCGCAAAGCATTAAGAATTTGTAGAAAGCCTGACGCTTGGCCCTGTGTGTAGGCCTATTCTGACTTTCAAATTGTTTGAATGTAGCAAGGTGATGGCCTTACACCTATTACCAGTTCATGGTAGTTCAGTCACGATTTTTCGACCGATTCTTTTTCATTATTCTTGATTTACAATTCCGTCTAATTGTTTAGCCTTTGGTCATTGGCCTTAAAAAACGAAATTTTGTAATAACAATATAGGCCTAGTCATAATTTCCAGAAGTCGACGGCTTGACCTCTGCTGGTATGCCAGTTAAAAACGAGATTATTACGGTTTATTTAGCGTTACCTTTTAGGCCCGCCGAAACTTAATGCAGCAACCAACGGGTAAAAGGTGAAGATGCAACGGGCCGTATATTAACTTCAAAAGTGATCCCAAACAATTATTATGTAATCGTTGTCACGCACAAAGTTCAGTCTGAAATGTCTCCGGTGCAAAGATAATTCGTAGTTTAAATTAAGTTTTACACACCCGTGTCGCATACGTCATTGGTAATCACACCACGTTTACTATAGTTGCTTCTGGTTATGTTAACAGCTCGCTAGGTTTCATTGTTTGGACACAAGTAAAAGTACTGTAGTAGAACTCATGAAGTGACTATAAATTTATGCTGGCAGCGGTCAACTAGTTTCTGGATAAATAATGGCGTTATGATTAACGTATTATATATTCCATCGTTTATCGTACAATGAATCTTCCAAAAGTGCAAAAAGGGTTTCATCCGCTTTTTGTTTTTGGTGTCAGAAATTTATATCCACCCTTGCATGCAGCTCTTCAGCTCTTGGTATTTTCATGGAGTCTTTCCAAAAACATGCTGAAAGATTGACGAGAACTATGAATCTTATTTTTAGCCAACTGTAAGATAAATGCTTCACGTGTTCGTTTATTTTTCAGAGGTTATAAAAACCAATATTACATTATAGGTGCATCAGCCTTGCCAACATCGCACGCACACCGTCGTAGAAATCTGAGTTGTACATTTTGTGCATTTTTTACGACGGGCTGTTTTGGTTTGCAAAGATCGGATCGCTGAAGACGTCGTAAGCTCAATCCTGAGAATTGTGAGGAAACGTTGCTCGAGACTGGATACCCAAAATAGCTTTACTATTCTTGTGGCGTTTTTTTATTTCTCAACATTTTTATTTAACATCCACCTTTTTTTTTTAGTAATTTGTTTGCATTACTGTAAAGCAATGTTATTGCGAACTGTAGCAGTTCACAGAAATATTGGTTTATGGTTACTGACATGCAATGCTGCAACAGAAACCTAGCAAGAAAGCCCACTATGCACTATTAAATAAATTGTTAAGATAAGTATTTTTATTATTTATTACTATCGCCTGGACAAAATCGCTAGACTATCGTTGGACAAAAAGGCGTGTTTATAAGATTGATTAATTAATCTGCACTGAGTTATTCATGCAATCATGCTGACTGTTGAGCATTTGTTGACTGCTGATGCGTAATATTGATCCCTGTCTCATTAGTAGGCTCTATATGTTTAAATTAATTTTTGAGTGGCATTCATAAGTACATGTATTAAAAATGTATAAATCTTGAATTTAAACTGTCTGTGACCTAACGCTCTTCCTATTTAACGTTCACTGTTAAGCGAAGAGCATGTGCAAATAAACGAACAAGTGTGATAACCAGAACATCTGACAGGGTACACGTGCAGGGTGAAACGTGTCCAATTTCTGAAACGGAGAAATCCATGCGCACATGTTATGCGGGCTGACACGGTTTATAATACTTACAAAATGTTACAATATTTGTGGCTCCACACGAATAGTATTCCATGGAATAGGCTAATGTCCCTATGTAAACGCAAGATGACTGCAAGTTTTTTTATTTATTTAAAAAAATGCTCAGGGGTATTTTTTAAAAAAAATATCGATGCAGCGATTATTCAAGTTGGTTTCCATCATAGTTTAGTTCGGTTCCCGAAATTTTAAATGTAAATAGCGTCCATTAATATTTTTAGCAAAAATTAAAATCAGATGGCAACCACTTAATTTAATTTTGGTAAATTTGAGATGGTAAACTAGTCATTCCACTGTTCACTATTTAGCTCGGAAGCAGTGGTCGATTCAATTTACCTTTACAAAGGGCCCACAAGCGACTTCACAACATTAAACGAACGTTTATACTAAGGAGATTAGCGCAAAATGCCTTTCTCCTTAAGAAAGGAGGCTAAATGTATATACATGTATGTAAATAAACCATCCATTTCTTCATTCTGGATGAGAGCAACTTGCCAAATGCTAATTATTTAAGACCAAGACTGATATTTGTTGAACTAATTATTTAGCAGTAATGTTAGATTTGTAAAACTGTTTAATTCTGAAAATGACAATGCGAAACTGCGAAGTACACGAACAGGCCTATTCTCAAAATAATTCAAATGAGCAGTGTGGCTATTAGAAAGTTTGTTTTCATCAAAGTTCGATAGCCCCTACCGATCGTTAATTGCTTAACAAGTTATAGTTCTGTTTTGCATACATTAGTAAGTTTTTTAACATTCTAGGTTCTGCAGGTATATTCGTTGTCCTAATTTGTCATATTTTTGTATAATTTTGTATAATCAGTAATTTTTGTCATAATTCATAACAAAAAGCCACAAAGCAACGATGAAAGCGTACAATACAGAAACGCAATACAACTTATTGCAACATTATATTTTAAAGTACTGTTGAGTAAATTTGTCATATTCATACACTATTTGTAAACATCTATAGGAGCACACCAATTTTCGCCTCTTTTCTAATGAGTTTGTAGTCCTAAACAGGGATATCGAGTTAAGAAGCTGTAGGCCTACTTATTTTAATTAGTAATACCGCGTTCAGACCGGATTTGAAACGCGTTCCGAAACTCAGAATGGTTGCCAAACGGGAATACAAACTGCAATAAAAAGGAGGGGTGTTCAAACAGCATTCATGGGATGTGCAGTGCATTATGGGTAAGTCCGTTGTTATATAGGGTGTAACTAGAATAGCAACGTTGAATTGAGGATAATCGTTGATATTAAGTTCATCCGGAAAGTGAAGTGAATAACTGTAAGTTTACGTTTCTAATATTTCCGATTGTTCTGATTGTCAAACAGACATTCGGAACTAAAATTTGCACGCCACCAAGAGAACCACTGAATAGGGGCTTTCATGCTGCAGATAGTGGGAAATGTTCAGTGGTAACACTGCCGTGACGTCATCGTACCGCGTTTCCCCAATATTACTATTAACAAAATAAAACGTCATGCTAGAAACATTGAACAGGCTTTAATAGATTACAACATTACAAATATTAACATATATATAGCAAAGAAAGCTTCAGAAGCGATGCAGTTAAACTATTCGCTACCAAAAAAACCACCGGGTTGATGTAATGGGTATCTCATGGTGGGAGAGGTTCTTATGAAATCTCTAACTCGAGGCAAATTCTGAAATTTCAACCAATAAGATAGCATTATGAGTTTGCAATCTAGAGTTCTTTTTTAAAGAATAATTTCTATCTTGGTTTTCTTTCTGCGCAAAACCAGATTTGCTCTCATGAATGATTCAGCGCAGGGGGAAAGACTCACCTCAATGCTTTCTTTGAATCTCTTTATATTTCTATATGGATCCAAACAGTTGGACTTAAGGATCATGTGTTGAGAAAGAAATTCGAACATCGCGAAGTCGACGAAAGTCAACTAATCATGATAAGAACGAGAACGTAAACGTACGAAAGTTAAATATGCTTAATATAGTGTAATTTACTTACAGTTTCACCAGCAAAGTATGTGCGATTCCCAAGAAAATCGGAAACGCTCATCATGTCATTATGAAACTGGAGAAAATAATTAGGTTTTCTCAATTCCTAAATAATCAAAGAAGTATTAGTGTCGCAATCTAGTTTCACGAGTGCATCGTTTTATGAACAAACAAAAAAGCAAATGCGAAAACTCGTATCAGATACTGTGTTCATGGTGGTCAAGACCAAATTAAACTCAAGGCAGAGTTCGCACTTAAGACTTTTACGTGTAAATTACGAGTCTCATGAAATAACTAAAGGATTTCGAAAAGCAATAGCTGCAATCCCAACTATTAATAATGTATTTAGACTCCTTTTTTAGAATTTTAATTTCATATTCAAACAAACTAACATTTGTCTAGATCCGAATAAATATTACGTTGGGTGACGTATAGCAGCGGCAACAAAAGTGAAAGCATCAATCATAACTCTGATTAAAAAAAATAAAAAAAAGTCTTACAAATTCTTTATCAAAGCACATTTCTTCCCATTGCGAATTTAGCTCAACCATTCTATCTGCCAAAATCTGGACTCGAAGGCGCTCCTCATCATTTTTTCCATCTGTAAAGTTTAGACCATGAAATCATTATGCAAATAAGCCAACGTATTCAGATTGGTAGAGTTATGCATCAGCTTGTGTGAAATCACCCAATTCGTATTTGCCGCCCAGGTATTTCAAAATTGTAGAGCTCCGCGATAACTTAACATGTTCATCATAATAAAAAGGAAGCTGCAATAGTATGAAAGCGCTATTAGAAGACTCAGTTTTTGGAGTTGATTTGCTAGGTAAATTCATTTTTAAAGTTTGATATATTTTCTTACACTTGGAAAAGCTAAGCCCAAGCCAAACATCACTTTCAACCAATCCTCGCGACCTTTGAATGGCTGTTCAGTGTATATTTCATCAGCATAGGCTAAGAGGTATCGAATGCTTTGACCACACTGAAATGCATTGATAGTAGTTTATAATTATTTGTAAGTTTGCATTGATTTTAATGTCCATTAAATAACGATGTTGGGAAAAGTGGTACCCTACTCGTAATAGATGAGCAAGGTTTTATGTTAAAACATGTCAGAGCGAATTTAATAGCCACTCTAGCTCCTGGAATTATAACTGAACGCTGACAAGAAACTGTTCACTGCTTATAGCCTGGCCAGTCAAGAATTGAAAATGTCTTTAGAAAGCTAAATTAATTGAGTAATTAATTTACTTACAGTTCTTGTCTTCCAATGTCCTAAAGTCGGCATGGTACTTCTTGATTACGAATCTGAATGTAATGATACATTTTCTAACACATGGTATATATAAAATATAATGGATTTCACGCATACCTTACATTCCAAGAAATGATCAAGAAAATGACGATCGAAAATTAATCAAGAAACTGAAGGACATTCATGGGTACATAATCCAACGACTAGGCTAACTATTTAAAGTTTAGTACAATACCTACCAATGGAAGAAATCTTACATTTCTTTGGTGTTATACATAAGTGATTTGAATGGAATTAAGTGGAATTAAGCCTTTGTTTAGCAGATAATTAAATTTGCATTTTCCGTCACAATGAGGTGACATTAAAGAGATAACGCGTTTTTGGAATGCTAATTCTCATCCCCATGACAACATTCGAGTCAATCGAAACCATAACCTCATTTCCATTATAGACTTACATATTTAGAATTGTCTCTATACGCCACTTTTTAGACCATCGTAGATTGCTTAATTAGTTTATCGATTCATAGATTATTTAAAATACATGTAATGTACAGTGGAAGCTCGATTATCTGATGTTCTAATTAACCGATATATACAAACATCAGATAAGCACTCGGATTAACCGATGTCTCGCGGATCTGATTAAAACCTGATTAAAACTGAATAAAAGTGAGCTGTTAAGAAGTTATTTTCGATTTTTTAAAATTTCGTATTTTCTGTGTACATGTACTGTATAGTGTATTAAAACGTTATTACTCTACAAAATATACAAGTACATGTAGTTGTAACTATTTTTAACTATACGTTTGATTATCAGAGGAATTCGATTACGTGTAATTGCGGTCCCAACCTCGGATAATCGAGCTTTGACGGTACTGTAGGTATTATTTTCGAATGTTTGTTGGTTTACATGTACATGTACATGCAATTAAAGCTTAATATACAGAAAAAAGTAAATGCAAACTTGCATTTATGTACAGTAGGCACTGTTTGGATAAAAAGAAGCAAATTCAAAGAAATGATGGCAACAAAAACGTCTAAATGTACATGCATATTTTTTGCCTCTTTTTGCAATAGGTTTGCCAAATACACGTAGAACCTATTGGTTTTTTCTGTACAAGTAACCATACTCCTTAATTCTCTATCACGTGTACATATGCATGTACATGTACCTCACGTCACAAAACCCAAAAGCCCCACTCACGATATTTAATATCTAAGTTCTAGTATCTTTAAATTGAATCTTTTAATTAAAAAATGCATAGGCTTTCATGTCGTTAAATTTATTCACACATGTTAACGTCATTATCTGTGTTATGACAATGACTTAATTTTTTTAATTACTGAATACAGTGGAAGCTCATTACCTGAGGACCGGTTATCCGATATTCAGATTAACCGGATTGAACAACATCGGATAAGCGTTCGGATTAGCCGATGTCTCGGATATATAAACCTTCAAAAATCACCATATAATGAAATGGAATAGCGTGGAGTTGTACTGGGCTTGTTGGAGGTTACATGATCTGATTAAAATTGCATAAAAACGAGTTGTTGATAAGCTATTTTCGAAAGTAATACATGTAATTGTCCTTTCTTTTTCCCTTGTTCATACCTATTACATGCCTATTATACATGCACATACGGTTATTCCCATTTTAATTATGGTTTCAATTGTACGAAAAAAAATCGATTATCTGAGTTAACCGCGGTCCCGACTACCTTGGATAGTCGAGCTTCCACTGTAGTTGAAAATTGATAAAATTGCTGCTTGGTTGTTTGGGTTACAAGTTGGTTGACATGTATCGTGTTGGGAATCAAGAACTACTGTACAGTAAATCAATACATCAACGACAATTAAAGTGACATTGCACTGTAAAATTTATTCAGAAAACACGGCAGTTTATAAGCGCATTCTAGATTTTCATTTCATATTAAAACTGGGCGCGCATATGACAATTTAATTTAATTTGCGTCCAAAAATTTGAGCTAACGGCCAAAACCGACTGTGAATCTTATGTTGCTAACTTGCTAAGCTTTAAAATATGCCAATTAATGTATAACAATAAATTCCATACGGCGACTTCCATTTTTAGAATGCACGTTTGGTAAATTCGCATTCTTTTACAAAACATTACATTTACAGGTGTGCAAAAATATTGACTATTAAGTTCCTCCAGCTATTTAGAAATGGATGGTCTTATGCATGCATACCCAGATTTACGGAACACAATAGCCTATAATTACGCGATTACTACAAAGATTCATAAGAGAAAATCTACAAACAAGCAAAATAAACTACATGTACATTGTACATTGCAATGACAATTATTTCGCTGGAGTGCCAAATAATACAGCTGCAGCTCCATGGATCGGAAATTTGAAGGTTGGCGAAGTTTTGATGTATTCTCCTACTCGTGGAAGCGCCTAAAAAGAAACCACTTAATATTACTCACGCATATTAAAATAACTATACATGACAATGCAACAGCTGTGAAAGTTACAGCACTAGCGAAATAATCATACTTTCATGAACTTGAAATAAACACTCAATTTTACCATTCAGTATTTGGCAGAAGACCAACATCGTATTGTTTATTGTTGGAACGGTTTTATAGGGTGTCAGAAAAGCCTGATACCAACTTCGACCTCAAAACATTGCGCCAAGGGCTGTTGGTTGAACTTGGTTCCAGACTTTTTCAACACCTCTACTTCGCAAAAAATTAGGATCACGTTGAGTGTGAGAATTATGCCATCAAGTGGGAATTGGAAATTTCTTAGAAAATCGTACCTCGATTCTGGCCTGAAATTCCTTCAAATTAGCAAATGCATCGATGCAATCAGATTTCAACACCTGTTGCTGCGATAGGAACTCGTAGGCAGCGAAATCCACAAACGTCACCTAAATGAAACACGCTTCCGTCAAATACGATGCACTAACTGTTATACAAAACTATTGCAACTGTTTCTTACGTTGTTGCCAGCAAAATATTTGCGTTTCCCCAGAAATTCCGAGATCTCCTTCAACGCATCGGTTAATTTTGCCAAGTAGTCACCTCTCAGTTTTTCCTATTTGAATGAAAAATGTTCACCATAAAACTAAGAATAAATGTTTTGGATGGTCTAAAGGGGAAGGGTTAGTGGTTACGTTTGCTCACGACCATTTATAACAGAAGTTTACTGAAATTACATTACATACGCAACAAAAAAAATGTACTAATATTCTTTTCAAATTCGATTCCATTTTATAATTTAAAAAAAAACTAAATTGATTTGCTTGGAGAATTGTATATAAACATCTTTGGATTTTTTTATTTTTGCGAATTTCCTAACATGTTTTGAACATTAATCTTAACACTGTTTTTAAATTTCGAAAAAATTCCCTTTGATGTAAACACAATGTAGATTCAATTTTTTGCTCCTCAGAAGCTCGTGTTAGCCGCTTTGAAAAAATGCTAGCCTAGTTAGACGATTTTAATGACCAATGAGCAGCAAATTAATGCGCACATGCAGTGCTGAGTGCATAATGATTTTGAAATGAAATTTAACCTTGTCGCTCTAATCTGGACGACAAAACAGCGTTTCCATGAACCCAATATACACTATGCAGTCATTATACCAAATTGGTGAAATTGATACAGGAAATTAGATTGAAGTTCAAGGAAAAGGATTTTCAAAAACTGCATAATCATTTTAAGAGTGTAACATGATTTACAAAGAAAAAGTCTTACGAAATTAGGATTGTAGCAAAATTGAGCCCAACTCATGTGCAGATCATACAACTGATGCTCAAACATGTCTACGCGAATTCGTTCCTCTTCAGTTTGACCATCTGCAAAAGTTTATACTGTAAATTGTTCACTAACTTCTATTCATCTTTTCTTGCCATGTGCAGCCAATGAATAAAATAATACAAATTTACCCAATTTGTGCTTTCTGGCTATATGCCGAATTATTGCGGCACTTTGAGATATTTTCACATCCCCGTCGATGTAATAAGGGAGCTGAAAAGGCATCATACAAATTAATGTATTAATACAATGTAAAAAAACCAAGGTCGTCTTCACGAGTTTCGATATGGACACCGTTGGTCTTATTTACTCAGAAAACAGCGTTTCATCGCCTTAATAACGCTACTAACATTGGGAAAACTTAAGCCCAGATTCAACTTTTCTTTTAGCCATTGTGAGCGGTCAAAGTCGGGTGCTGGACCAAACGTGTACAGCTTATCTTCATATTTTTCTCCAGTGTACTCCAAGAGCAGTCGAATGCGTTGGCAGAGCTGTAATGAAAAGTTTAAAAAATGAACTCTTATTGCTGCAGTTTAACAGTTGAGGTCTAGTTATTGAAAAATTTCGATTTCGCCTAGGATGTTTCTTTATTAGTTAAATTCATAAAAATAACTAAGAAATTCGGGTAAAAATATTTTTATTGGTAATGTTTTAAAAACAAAACTTTAAAAAACCCGAATAAAATGCATAATTTGAGATTCTAGTTTTCATATACATGTACATCTTGCATACGAAACCAATTTTATTTGATCCATAGTTTTTCAAAAAAAAATTGAACAACGTGACTTTGATTAGTAATGTTTCGCAGGAAAAAATTGTGCAGCACGTTTTGCCATCGAAATGTGAGGAGGGAAATCAAGAAACTTTTAGCTTTTGCAGTTGGGGAAATTTGCTCTGTACATGCGTGCAAAATTAGACTGCACAAATGTACGAGGTGTCTGAGTTTTTTTAAAACTTACTATGTAATGGTTTGACAACATTCTAATATAGTTGGACACTTTACTTACCCCTCGAACCTTCCAGTACGCAAGAATAGGAGCCATGACGAATTTTATTGTTCACCGAAGGCAGTAATACTAGCAAGTGGAAGCACGAATCCCAAATGATATTGCGATTTTAAATTAAACGAATTTGCAGCATAAATGACCTTGAGAGGCGTGCGCAAAACTTGATTCAAAGAGAACCTTGAAATACTGAACGCTTAAAACACTTAACGCTGCAACGTTTAACGTAATATTATCTCATTTTGAACAGCACATTTCGACCTAAAAAGCAAACAATGTGTAAACAGCGACAGCATTTTTTTCTTTATCGTTCAACGGGAACAGATGGTTGAGTTATTATAATGAAGCAACACATACGAAATATACATGTACAGTATTAAAAGTTATTAATATTATGCTGAAATTATTACTGCTTGCATTCAAATGCACTGTAAATAGTTTAAGGCCGACTCATGCAAAAAATACTCAGCATGCAGTAAAAATTACAAATAACTGCTAAATTTTTTTTCTCGCATTTTTAAAAAAAAATCTGCTCCTCTCCTTCTCCATAACTGTTGAAATTTCACATCGCAGCCGTTTATAACAAATCTTTTTCCAATGTACATGTACATGTTTTTGAAATCTGCAATATACGCCTTTTTCAGGGTCTGTAAATTAATCTGCCAATTCTGGCTGAAAGGGTTGATATAAAGATAGTTCAAATCAGGAACTAGTTATAAGCCAAAGACAACTAACCTAAAAATGTATTAGAAAACTACTCAAACTGACTACAGATCGACTACAAATCAAACGTAGCAAATATGATTATGTTAATAAATAGAATTTGAACAACATTCCATATGGCTACATGTATTTACATTTTAGGATTAGAAATTTAATTAATTTGTATAATTTTACAAATCATTACATTTACATAACAATTAAAATATGTGCACAGATTTAGAATTAGCGTTTTGTTTAGTTCACAGTGGATTGCATAACTTTTTTCAAAGACACCTAAAATCACAATCTTTTAGAAATGGAAGAACTTGTGCATGCGATATGACTATGAAGGTTGATTTTAAAAAATCCAAACGACAAATTTAACAATAAAGTGATTCCTTTATTGCAAAGAAGAAATTTAACGCAGCTCTATTAACAATTGCTAAATTGAGCTATAGCACCATTGATCGGGTACTTGAAGGTGGGCGACGTTTTTATGTATTCTCCTACCCGAGGAAGTGCCTGAAACGAAATGGGGAATTGTTGGTTTTCGACTTTTCAGACCTCTCTACTATGCAACTGGATTTTGGTAATTTCTCAGAAAAATCTTACTTCAATTCTGGCCTTAAATTCCTTCAAATTAGCAAATGCATGGAGACAATCTGGTTGCAACACCTGTTGCTGCGACAGGTACTCGTAGGCAATAAAATCCACAAACGTCACCTAAATGAGCACACTTCCGTCAAAATACGATACACTTATTGAAAAAGTTTCTCAGCTGTTGTTTACGTTGTTGCCAGCGAAATATTTCAGTTTTCCCAGAAATTCCGATATCTCCTTGATTACGTCGGGTAATTTGGTCAAGTAGTCACCTTTCAGTTTTTCCTATTTAAAAAAAAAAGGAAACGTTCACACGGAAATAAGATTGTCGATGTGTACAAACCATTAATTCTGCTGATGATCTAAAGGGGAGAGGTTATGGTGTTGTTAACTCCTGTTATTCATACTGGGTGGTCTTATTGCCATTTTTAAATTTAAAACTAAATTAAAATTGAGGAACAGATGGACAAAAAGCTGCTAGACAGATATACACCAATAAATTTAAAATTTTAAAATATATTTACATGTACATGTATATATAAAATTAATCCGGTTTGTTACAGTGTCCAAAAAAAAACATCACTGTTTCGTTTCCATGTTTTCTTGTAAGAATTAGTATTGTTCAACCATTACGCTCATGTAAGTCGCTCAAAATTTAAGGTAGCTGATTTGAACGCCTTAGCAACTCTAGAATAATAATCGTTGCGCTCATACAGTCCATATTGATTTTGAAATGAAATTTAATCTTGTCGACCTTATTCAAAAGACATAACTCGTTCCCATTTATCATCTGATGAAACCTAATGCAGCCATTTAGGAAAATGGGTTGAAGTTCAAGGCAAAAGATGCATAAACAAAATGTTAACTCAGACAGATTAAAATTACTTCGGTGAAAAATAAAGAAAATATGAGCAATTTTATATTTTTGACTTTACTGTTTATGGTTTTCAGGCTAGTGACAAATCATTGATGTGATAATTTTCAGCATATAACCTGATTTGCAAAAGAAAGAATAATTCTTACAAAATTGGGATTGTAGCAAAGTTGACACCAGTTGATGTGCAGATCATACAACTGATGTTCAAACATGTCTACACGAATGCGTTCCTCTTCTGTTTGACCATCTGTAAAATTTATAAACCGTTCATGAACTTCTATTGATTCTCTATTATATCGTATTTCATGTGCTGGCTGTGTAGCCAATATAAGAATTCAAGAAAACGTACCCAATTTGTGCTTTCTGGCTATGTACCGAATAATTGCGGCGCTTTGAGATATTTTAACATCCCCGTCGATGTAATAAGGGAGCTGGAAAGGCAGCAACAAACCGTGTACACAATCATAAAATTAAGGTCGTCCTCACAAGTTTCGATATGGACAGTTTCAGCTTTATTGACTAAAACAATGTGTTTCATTGCTATGATAAGTTTATAATACAACTTACATTGGGAAAACTTAAGCCCAGGTTGGACCTGTCTTTCAGCCATTGTGCGCGGTCAAATTCGGGTGCTGGACCAAACGTGTACACTTTTTCTTCGTATTTTTCGCCAGTGTAGGCTAAGACCAGTCGAATGCGCTGGCAATACTGTAATGAGTTACTGTATGAATTGTTCCAAAAATGTGCTCAGGCTGAGCCGAAACATCGCCCACCATTCAAAAACATTCATGTATATTTTTGATGCAAATACTTTTTATGCATGTAATTGCTAATTTTATTTTCCCCAATGTAGAAACTGGTCGTCTACTAGGCATCCAACTTTGGTTTATTATTTCAATATGGCCCATTTGTTTATAAAAAAATCTAAGAAAAAAACGGTTAATGGACCTACAAAAATGGTGCTTCTCTATATGTCTACCTCCTTCACATTTTTCAACAGTTTTTTTTACATTTCTAAATTTTTTTTACTACAAATAAACGGGCCATTTTGAAATTATAAACCAAAACTGGATCCCTAGTAGACCACAAATTCTACATTAAGGAAAATAAATTTACCAATTATAATAAGTATTTGCAGCAAAAATGAGCGAGTAATTTTTTTGCATGGTATGCATGCATTCGGTTCAGTCATAACTCCGTATAAAGCAGTCTCCATAAATGCAACAACTATATTTCAAAAGTTTAAAAACGCAATAACGTTTTATAGAGACGCTGACAAAGCCACGTTAGGTAATGAATGTAAAAAATCTAGCAGCAATTAAAATAAGCAGTGGAGGAATTTACAGTGCATTTCCTAGAGCTATAATAAATATGCGGTACTTGTATGCCATGGTTTAGTGCTATAATATTAATACTTCATTATATTGGCTAACGTTCTTGGCATCTGCGTCGTAGAATTATGGAATCTATGGTTATTGTAGAGGTACGTTGCTTACCCCTCGAGTCTTCCAATATCCAAGGATTGGTGCCATTTCTCACTATACTGAAGGCAATAAAACTAGCGATTAGTGTCGACTATGAACAGCAAAGTGAGCAGGATTATGCGCTTTTAATTAAAACGAAGTCGCAGCACCAATGACCTTGAAAACGCGGTCTATATCCAATAGCGAACCTTACACAATCATTACTAAGTATAGGTTTTGTTCATTAATTATAGACCATGTTAAATTTCTGAAATAAACAAAAAAGGACTGCCACAGAGGAGTAATGGTAGCTTGAAATGGTTTTATAAGCAACTAGAACTGGCTTCAAGACAACAAATTGACTCTCAAAAACAAACCAATTAAATGCGGCTTATAAGCGAGCAAATACAGTATGTGGAATAAACCAGTGAAACTAGGATCACCTAAAATGGGGGACTTTACCAAATCTTGTGATGGTACCAAAAATTAAAACAAATCGAAAATAGTAACTCGGATCATTCTACAGCAGGATACTTTCCGGACTACTTGACCACTTAACTGTTTGTTGCAGGTATAATACCAATGAGTATGGTTAATTGCACTAGAGAAACTGAGCTCCATAGGGACTGTGAAATAATAACTGCATGTACTGTTTCTAAAAACGGCCAAAAATAAATACTGTTGTTTAAGGCCAACCCAAAGGGATACCACAACGCAGAAAAAATAACAAATATCTGCTTCAAATACTAATAACTGCTAAATTTATTTTTCCCCATGTAAAGTCACTTTTTTTAAAAGCTGCTTTGCCCCAACTTCATTCGTATTACAGCTGTGAAAATCCCACATCGTAGCCGATTAAATTAAACCAATTTATTTTCCAATGTAAGTGAATTTGAAACCTGCAATATTCACCACCTTTCTGGGTATGGAAGTTCATCTGCCAATACTGTTACCCCTCTTCAAATAGGAATTATATAGGAAATACTGTGAACGTTCATAATCATCTATCTCAAGAGTGATTTTATCAATTTTTTTATTAAATAGAAACATTACTAAATAATTGTTAATTACGAAAACTGCTAATGGTTATTCTGGTTGAAGTAGTTGATATGAGGAGTGCCAATCATGAACTAGCAATAAGCCAAAGACATCCAACGTAAAATTGTATTGGGAAACATACTGAAAAAATAGGCAGCTTATCGGCATACTCAGCAAATTCTGAACTTATCTTTATTCTGGGAGCAAATGCAACAATTTTAAGGTGTGTGTGAGTGTATGTGCGAAAAAAAGTCGGACTGCAAGATTCATTATTATTTTATAACATTTTACAAAGCATTCCATGGTTTACATTTATGTAAATAGGAAAACATGACTACGTAGATTCATTAGAAGAAAAAAACAAAAGAGAATTCTTTATTGTAAACAAGAAATTCAACGCAGCTCTTACTAACAATTGCTAAATAGAGCCATAGCAGCATTGATCGGGTACTTGAAGGAGGGTGACGTTTTTATGTATTCTCCTACCCGAGGAAGTGCCTAAAAAAGAAAGGGGAGAATTGTTGGGTTTTTGACTTTTCAGACCCCTGTACTTCGCAACTGGGTTTTGGGAATTTCTCAGAAAATCTTACCTCAATTTTTGCCTTGAATTCCTTCAAATTTGCAAATGAATCTAGGCAATCTGGTTGCAACACCTGCTGCTGCGACAGGTACTCGTAGGCAATGAAATCCACAAACGTCACCTAAATAAGCACACTTCCGTCAAATACGATACACTTATTGCAAAACCTTCTCAGCTGTTGCTTACGTCGTTGCCAGCAAAATATTTCCGTTTCCCCAGAAATTCCGAGACTTCCTTGATTGCGTCGGGTAATTTGGCCAAGTAGTCACCTTTTAGTTTCTCCTATTTAAAGAAATCCGGTTTCAAGATTATATTTCATAAATTTTAATAATTAATATTTTCGACCATCATAAGCTCGTGCTAGCCACTTAGAAGTTAAGATACATGTACTACTATTTGAATGCCTCTAAACTTGTAGTACGCTGAAATGTTATTTTTTCGTTTTTGACTTTAATGCTTATGCATAGTTTTTAAAATAGTAACAATCCAAAACCCAATACTTCATTTATTCGGTTTAGAGATTCATTTCAGCAACCATTCAAAAGACTTTCCAAATCACTATATAATAATTTTCAAATTTTCAATATAATTTGCAAAGAAAGAACAATTCTTACAAAATTGGGACTGTAGACAAGTTGAACATAACTGGTATGCAAGTCATACAACTGATGTTCGAACATGTCAACGCGAATGCGTTCCTCTTCTGTTTGACCATCTGTAAAAGTTGATAAATTGTTTACAAACTTCTACTTATTTTCTCCTGCCTCGTGCAGCCAATATAAGACTTCATGAAAATTTACCTAATTTGTGCTTTCTGGCTATGTACCGAATTATTGCAGAGCTTTGAGTTATTTTAACATCCCCATCGATGTAATAAGGGAGCTGCAAAGGCAATTTCGATATGGACAGTTTTGTTTACTAAAACAATGTGTTTCACTGCTATGATAAGTTGATCAAGTTGCTTACATTGGGAAAACTTAAGCCCAAATTAAACTTTTCTTTTAACCAGTGTGAGCTGCTAAAGTCAGGTGCTGGACCGAATGTGTACAACTTTTCTTCATATTTTTCTCCAGTGTACTCCAAGACCAGTCGAATGCGCTGGCAGAACTGTAATATACATTTCAAAAATTTGTACTTAATAAGATTTGCTCCGTATAACCTTAATCAATGCAACAATTATTTTGTGACCATCAATAACTACATGTACATACTGTATAAACACGTGAAAATGCATATTTATTCTCACATGTATATATTTATATTTTCATTATTTACAAGCAATTGTTACCATGAAGATGTCATGAACTGTGCGCTATAAGGGCCGAGTCTCTTCGCAGCATTAAAGTTGTTGTTGTTGGTCCGAAAACATGTTTGAAATTCGCGAATAAAATGCATTAACATACGAGATACTGTAGCACATAAGACTTGGAATACGAGCTATGGTAAAGCATTTTCATCACGGAAATTACCAAAATTGCAATAACGTTTTATACATGCGTTAAACTTAGCCACGCCATATAAAAACTAGCAGCAATTCAAGTTTGCAACGGAGGAATTTATATCCTAGAGCTACATGTATAATACATGCACGCCATAGTTTAGTTCTATAATATTAATATATGTCATTAAATATATTGGCTAATATTCTTAGCCTATCTATGTCTATTGCGGGCATGGCATTCGTTACTTACCCCTCGAATTTTCCAATACCCAAGAACAGGTGCCATGGCTCACTACCATAGACTTCTCTGCAGGCAGTAATGTGTTATCGATAAGTACCAGATAGGTGAAGTGTCAGGCTGTCAGTGATGGTGCGAGGGGAGCCAAGGACTCTGTTTTTAATGTAAACGAAGTTGCAATACCTTGAGACGAGACTACGAAGGATAACCTTGAAAACGCAGTCGATTGTTCACGATGAACGTTGCAGCGTTTGCCCTGATAATATTTCCGCATGTCGGCAGCACTTTCTCCATAAAAGCAAATACTACTTGTAAACAGCGGAATCTCATCTTCCTGGTATAAATTCCCACACCCAAAAGGCCAAAACAAGTTTGCGTTTCTTATCTCTGTATCAGCGCAAGCTCTTTTAATTATACAGCTGTTCAGATTCTGCAGTTGCAATAAAAATAAACGGTTACCAATTATCTGGCCCCATGATACAACATGATACAGCCTTCAAACCATGCCCTTGAATCAATAAATCGATCATGAAAATTAAATTTTCAAGATTATCCACTACTGAGAAAAAAATAATGTGTGCTGGGTTAAACTGGTCAAGGAAGTGCCAAAAGCATGCCCATTATGTAAAAGTATTAGTCACACATTTTTTGCATAAAATACTTATTAAAATTGCTCAATTTATTTGTCCCTAGGTGGAATTGCTCGTCCACTAGGGTTTCAGCTTTGGTTTATAATTTCAAAATTCCCCGTTTATTTACATGTATAAAAAAATATTAAGAAATTTGAAAAAAACCACCAAAAAAATTAATATTTGGTTGTCATGCAGGAAAGCCCAGGTTTCGGAGGGGGCTTAACGGTTTTTTTACATTTTTAAAAATTTTGTATACATAAACGAGGCATTTTAAAATTATAAACTAAAGCTGGAGCCCTAGTGGACGACCAATTCTACATTGAAAAAAATAAATTGAGCAATTATAATAAGTAATTGAAGCAAAAAATATGCGAGTAATATTTGTGCATGGTGGGCATGCTTTTGGCTCCGAAACGTTCTTTTGCAGCGTATCGACAAAGTACATGTACATGTATTAGACTGCTCCTTGAGTACAACGTACCAAAAGTCACAGTAAAAGTATGAATTTGGTAAAGCTAATGAATTTGATCACGGGTAATGGTTCACAGACAAATTCGCTTTATGCTTACCATTCCCAAATATAGGATGCCAAGCCATAACGTTATAGGTGCACTCCCCACAAATACATTCTTTCAGCTTGTAGGAGTTGCACCCTATTTTTGTGTGTGTGTTTTCTTCAAAAAAAATGAACAAGTAAATGATTCAAATAATATGTGAACCAGCAGTGCTAAAGTTAGAAACGCAGATGTAGAACTGAGTCAGGTAACCAAGAAATCTGGAAGCTACAATGGCCAACTTTCGCATTGTAAGAAGTACTGGTGTATATTTAGAGGCGGATTTAAGATGTACGTCGAGTTCAGCCCTTCAGCTAGTTTCCGCAACTTGTAAAATAAAAGAACGGTCTATTTCCACACCAAGTTCACTGGTTTACGTGTTTACTTGATTTGAATAAATTTGTCTAGTAGTGGGTGTTTTATTTCAATTAAAAATGTTCGATTGAGCAAGCTAATTTATTTTTTACTTGATGTGAATTGTTACTTGTGTTTAATTGCTTTTTTATTTGTACAATATTAGGTCAATCAAGAGTTATCGGGAAGGCCAAAATGAAATATTATTATTATTATATCAGATTATTTCCGGCATGGCGGCTGCATACATTGACTAATTTTAATACGTGCGATGATCAAGTCGCTCCTAAAGACGGAATTGAAGTCTGGCATGCTTCTCAATATGCTGACGAAAACAACATCGACAAGAAACAGAACAGGTTAGCCCGTGTAGGGGGCGCGTCGCTTATACACTTGCCAGGTCATGGCATTTACAGGTACTTGAATATGCACTTAAACCAAGCTCCGCTTCTGCTGTGTTTAGTGCTGTGTATTTCGAATATTCGAACATTCGCTTATTCGAAACCCAAAATAAATTTTGAGTTCGAATATTCGAA
>JAQIXS010002432.1:0-22939 GCA_034700785.1 Rossiulus vilnensis
TTCAAACAGCCCCCTCGCCGAGGGCTTAATCAAGGTAGTTTAGCTAAAATAAATCACAAGGTAAGGTGTTTACATACATACTTTGTGCATTGTTTGAAAAATGACTGAGTAGGGTGAGGATAAAGAAGACATTAGATAGCATATCATCAATAGCATGGCGTAAATCAATGAAAAGAAAGAAAAATTGAGCAGCTTCGTCAACCAGTGTGAATAAATATAACCCAACACCATGTCTTTTATTTTTCTTTCTTCAGTTTATGACAAGGCCTATTTATAAAGAGACTTATGCAAAACACATGTGGATGCTTGTCGTGAATCTCAAATTTCAAATCCACTTTCCTGGCAGGAAAATAACATGTCGCACGTTTGCGTACAATTGCGAAAACACATAAAATCCATTTGCTGCAATTCCCATGATCCTTGTGGTCATTTTGAAACGTGTTATTGGTTTCATGTATTCTGCACATGGTTATCGCCATTGCATTACAACAAATCAAGTGGACCTAAGTTTCGAGCTAAATAATATTAAAAAACCTCACAATTTTAGTTTGACAACAACCCAAAGCTTGAATAACAATAAATCGGACATTCTTTAACTGTATTATTGTCAAGTCCAGTAATTGTACATTTGGTTAACCAGCTGATTTAAGTTGGAAAAAGTAAATATAGGCCCTATAATGTCCATGTATGCACGTATATGTTCATTCACATTCATCTAGGCCTATATTTTTACATATGACCATATACATGTATGTAATTATTTATCTCCATATGCCATACATGGAAAATATAATACAGTAACTATATGTCCAAATATGGATTTATACACGGCCATATTTATTGTATGGTTCATACATAAAATGAATAAAACAACGGTTACAGTGTATCAGGTCAGAATATTTTGTCCGATTTGCAAGTTTTACATTTTTTTCTTTCTTAAATTAAAGGATGAATTACCCTTGGAGGTACTGTACGTTTTAGAGAAAGATACATAAGTTCAGACAAAACTGCCGCTGGTGTCAGACAAAAGCATCTCGTGTTCGCTTGATCATTTTGCGCGATAAAAATGCGTGCCTGTTGCATGAAATTTTCATGCAGACAGAAGGACACCCTGGGATTTGCATTGTAAATGTTATTATTTTAGCAAAATTAGTGCATCTCCCTCAGGCCATTGGTATCGGTCTGTAACGCTTGCCTTCGTTACCAAAAATAAACAGGTTTGGTAGTGCTAGCTTTCCAACCTGAAAATTATTTCAAAAATATAAACCCGAAGCAAAACACATATTTAAGTAGGAGGTACAAGCATTTCCTGATATGGACAACCATTCATTTTCATTCTGCAGTCATATCATTAGAATCCCACGAGTCCAGTGAAGGGCGATCTCTGCGCACGAAATCGCATTGCAACTGAAATACTTTTCATTAAAACCTAGTTGTAAACTTCAGATGAGCAAGTATATCGACGAATTAAGCATTATCAACGTTCACTTTTCCGTCGAAAAACGAGATCATTTAGCAGATTTCAAATAGAGTAGACATGTTTTCCGGGTGATTGTTCAGCATTCCTCAAATTCATCGTGATATTTGCGAAGATTATGAACGCCACTGGCTGAAACGGCATAGACAACATTCAAAGAGCTCCTTCCTCCTGATGAAAAGCCTTCAAAATCCAGTCGTCCGTTTAATTCTCTGCGTGCAACATATGGGAGTAATTATGCCGCTAGTGCTAAACATGCGGAATCGATATACTGACTATAAAGCTCTACTTTCGAGGCTTCGTCGTAGTTTGCGACCATTCGCCAATTCTGCGTGGTAATCAAACATGAGATTTTAATCTGCTTTCAATAGCCAACAGTTGATCTTTCAAACAGACGAATGCCAAGTTAGAAAGCAACAGTTGGACGTCGCTTTAAGCTTACCATTCCAAAACATTTTCAAGGAATTAGGGGTCGTTCTCAAATAATGCAAGCGTCCCATCCGATTGCATTGAAGTTGGAATTAGCTTTAGTTGAAGTTGTTGAAAAGGGTGGTATCTTTACATTTTTTTAAATTTGACGACCTTAATAATTGGTTAATGTCTACCAATGCTAGTGATATTTGGCGACTCAGTACCCTTTATTTGAGTGTGCACTCTACATACATGTAACTACACGACTTATCTTAAACACAGTATTTACATTTAAAGCTGAGCCAAAATAGATGCCCATCATAAAAAATAGACATTTTTGATCCATATACGTATTAAAATTAAATGTATTCTTACCTGTACAAAACTGGTCGTTCACTAGGATCTGAGCTATCTTTTAAAATTTGAAAATACCCTGTTTATTTATAAAATATAAAATAAATTTGAAAATAAGGTTATGCAACCTCCGGAAATAAGTATTTCCCTCAATGCTAACTTTAAAAGAAGTTATATAACGTGTTTTCTCAAGTTTATCTATTTTTTATGAATAAATGGGGTAAGTATCGAATTAAAAAAAAATAGCTCAGTTACTAGTGGACAGCCAGTTTTACACGTGAAAAAATAAATTTAGCAATTATAAGAACTATTTGAAGCAAAAATATGTAATGTAATGTAAACCCAAAAACATTTGGGTTGGGCTTAATGCTTGATTTAAAAAAAATTTTGATTGAACCAGGGATTTGTTTAAGCACAAACCATTATAAATCAGGTGATGGTGGCTTATAATTTATTCCTTCTAATGCGTGTTTTAGGCCTATGATTTCATATTTGGAATCTTCTCAAAAGTACTAAAAACTATTGTATACAGTATATATATTTACTTTTTAGGTCAAGCATCCTTTATTGGCGACAGAGATAGCACGCAACTTAATGCCTGGAGTTGGGCGTCATGTCTATTGTCGCCACTCTCAGCTAGTAGACCATATCTATTAAGCAAGAAATAAAGAAGCCAAGCAGAGTGACCATCTGAAGTTTAAAACTGATTCCAATCATCACTCTAGGAAGTTGGGCCATTTGAGGCTGATGCGAAATCTGATAGAAATGGGTTGTCATGACAACGACCCTTCGATACCATCTTCACTGCCTTTAATCATTTTTATATAAACTATGTGGCAACTAGCTATAGGCCTAATCAATGTGAAGGATATCCATGCACCCTGGATACGAAGCTATTAAGAATTTCGATCCCATGGAAATGGTATTTGTGGTCAGGAATCAGGAATCTGCTTAGAAACCATCCCAACATCACATCAAGTCTTTTTTCCCCTCAGTCAGAGTTTGGTCCACATATTATAGACCTTAAACATGAATTTTTCAATAAACTACAAAATATACATCTACTTAGTGTATGATACAAAATAATACTCCTAACATTATTCAAACGATATTAGAGACTGGGTTGCACGATCCTGGTCGATTTTTAGTTGCATGTCTCAAATAATTTGGGCGATGAGCAAATATGGAAAATACACAATTAAGCGGCTCAAAAAAAAACGTTTTGTGTTAGAATGATTACTAAATTACATGTACTATGATAACAGCAAAATAATTCTTTGGTTACATTAAATTATAGATGTTCGTGATAGTCATAAGTGATAGTTATAAGTATGAAAAAGTATGATAAGTATGAAAAAACTAAATTAACATTCTGATCTGGAACCATTTCTAAATTAGGAAATAAAATATAATAAACACGATATTAGAAGTGCAGTGTAGTTTCTTTTCGATTTTTTCACATTAATTAGTTCAGTTAATCAGCGCAAATATAATGATATCAGTAAAACATTTTGTATTCTGATATCAGTAGTCCAAAAAACCACTGTCACTATAAGAGTATATTTTCACCAGAGTTGGCCTTAAAAAGCAATGTACATGACAATTACACTTGTATTTGGCTTGGTGTAAAAAGCAATTAAATTGAAGGGAAAAAACATTGACCACGTCTTCGTGGCGTGAGATGCCATTTATTTAACAAAATCTTCAAGGTGAAAGCTGTCCAAGTCCAATTCGACATCAGGACATAATTGCTTTTCCTAACTAACAAACGTTAGTTAATTTGCAACTCGCATAAAGCTGGTCAACGAGTCTCAATGCTACTCCAGCAAAGTATAAATAACTTTCATCTCCAACCCTTAGCTTTTAAGTCATGCAGATTTTAAGCTGTCAGACAAAAGCTTAGCCGCACTATATGATGTTTTTAAAGAAGCACGCAGCTGTTGCATGCATCTACCGTATTTTGAAACCCAAATACTGTATTGGTGGGTGGGCTTGGATCCAGTTTTTATTCACGAACTAATTTGCCTTTATTCGTGAGAAAACCAAAGACAGTTTGCGATCCTCCAACATGTTATGAAAGGCGAATAATAGTAATAAAAAAACTAATTTCTTCTAATGGATCTCGGGAATGGATTTTTTTTTACATCTCCCTACTTTCATCACTTTCCAATGGAACAATGGAACAGGAATCATTAATGATAAAAGGTTTTCATTGGGCTTTCGTCTATCCTCTCCGTTTCGTATTCACTGCTTTTCAATTGGGGAAAACAACAAGTGTTTACGAGCGGAAGCACAAAATAGAAACCCATTAGCAGAAATTTCGATTATCTAGTGGCCATTGGCCAGTATTTCCTAAAAATCAACCTGTTTTAACATGAATCGTACTTAATTGGGAATGACATTTACTGAGTACAGTGAATTAGGAAATTAATTACACCCCTTCGTTTCCTAGGTTTTGCATTTTTTCACCCAGGATTATTGTAGGCTTGCAGCTAAACTTCTTCTCAACCCAAATATCGTTTTCCATCTTATCTTAATGGCGTTTGGAAATGCAATTTTACCCTGTTTGGTAGACAAATTTGAGAGGCTGAAGTTGGAGCTTTCTATGAATTTTGATGTTAACAAGAAATACATGTATTCTTAGAACAGAAAACGGCGTTTTGGCACATACATGTATGGAAAACGAATTTAAAAAAACAGTATATATTTTTTTTCAGCATCCACATATCCGACACATGCATGCATTTTTTTTCAGGTTATAAAGACGATAAGGTTACGTTTTACTTTGTATAACTGAACTTCATATATCTTACTAAATATGGCTAACTCTTCAAATATCCATTTATGGCTGCTTTTTTAAATGACGAACGTTAACCTCATGAATGTCCTATTGCTATTTCATTGCCATGTCGATTTGATTTGAACGATTTTCAAGCATTCACAGCCAAATACACTTCATGGTTAAACGACTTTTTACCACTTGTTTTTGCAATCGTTAGCACTTTGATGCTAATCACAATCCAAATCAAAAACATGAACCATATTTGTTATTCATGTGATATCGTTGGTAATGACGGATGTGTAGTTGCACATACATGTAACTGCAAAATAAACAAAAATCTTACTTTTGATTTAGTGATTATATACCAAGAGTTCGACCAGAAGTTAATGCAAACAAATTCTAGAAGGCATTTATGAACATTGGACAACATGGGAAAACTACATGTAGATAAAACTCTTTGATGATTTCATGTCTCTTCAAACGTGAATATATTTTAGTTAAAATAAAGTGGATTGCTTTGTAGTAAAAAGTGCTTTATATCTTAGAAAGCTTTTTTCTGGAAAAAAAAATACTTTGTCCAGAAATAGAGGTAGGTCAGAGATGACCTTTACTACACTATTCTCCATCCATTGATAAATCATTACATCATCCCCTTTTCCTCATCTTCATGCCTACACGTTGTTTAAGCACTGCCCCCATGCACTCCAGAGATAGTTTGAAGGGCCAATGCAATTCTCTGTCATCTAAAGCCCCGGCGCTAATGATTCCCTCTTGACGCGTCCAAGATCATAAAACAGCAAGCCGCATAATTGTTGCTCAGCATTTAACCCTTAACAGGCGAGGAATTCCGGAAGCTTCAATGAAAGCAGAGACCGGCATTGTGCAAAGATCAAAAGGAGATTCGACAGCTGATGCTAAAAGACACTTAGAAAAAGACAAAAATAAGTAAGCTAACTCGAGTACACTGACCGGACGAGAAATGCCTGCAAAGCGAAGCAGTAAATTAGTAATTGCCCTAAAACCCCGATGTCTAAATATTGTAAAGATAAAACTAAAACACTATGTCGAAAGTTTCGAACCATTATCTCATTTGGGGCTATCTATAAAGGACGTCCGAAGGTCACTGGCCAATATTTCCAAATGAATGGCTTGTTTAAGAAACATCCGAAATGGACGTCAAAAGACGCTATTTTTAAATTAGCAATGAACACATTGTTATATATGTAACATTTTAAATTATAAGGTCGAAAGCATAGAATGACCTATTATGGCCCCCATACACATTTTACAAGCACTGGTGAAGCAATTTCACTTAGATTTCGAATATAAGCTAAAAAGGAGCGTTGCTGTTCATTATCAAATTCTTCAACGATGACGTTGGTGAAGACGAGTTGCCTATACCTTAGTGGAGGAAAAACTGTCAGTGCATTTTGAAATGTACATGTATTTAAATTGATAAACCACTTGAAATGCATTGAAATAGGCCTACGCATTTTAAATTATTAAAAGAAATGCATTTACAAATACATCTAGATTGACCTAATATTTCACTCAAAATGTTTTCATCAAATGCATCGATGAATGCATATTAAAATGAATACAATGATGAATACGTTTATCAATGCACATTGTATTTAGACATGCAATATTGTTTCAATCTACGTGCATTTCTTTTTCATTATCGGTAACAAATTAAGCGAGGTAAAATCAGCGCAAAGGGCTAACCATAAATCAACAACGACATTATCTCAACAGTTAAAAATACAAAATAAAAAAACAGTTTGTTCTCATTGCAGATTACAGATCTACTAAATTATATTCCACCGACCTGCATTTTTTGCGGTTAGACTCACACGAAACAGATCCCAATCACCGATTAATTTTTTGTGAAAATATGACAAGATCATCAATTCGGCTAATTTCTCGAAACATTCATCAGTTTCGCCTTTCGAGGCGCATAAAACGTGCATGGTCCAAGATCGAAATCGACGTCAAAAGCGGCCGCGAATATTTCAAAGTTGCAGGGGGTGAAGACGCATGAATAATTCATAAACGCCTGCTTGTAATAGCAGCTGAATAAATACTTTTATTCGGCGTGATTAAGTGGAGCGTCAATTAAACCAGCAAGAATAACAAAAGAGAACAAACAGGAACGGATCCCAAAAATGATGAAGAGAGCATCCTAGTCCTCATAAAGGCTCTACCCACTCCGATTTTCCTAGCCTATTGACCACCCAAACACGATACATAAAACATAATAAATACATTGAAAATCACAGTGCTATTGTTATGTAGGCTGTGTTTTGTAAGGGGTTTGCCTTAGAAAATGCGCTAGTGGAAGATCAGTATAAAATTCATAGTGATAGCAGTGCAAATATGCTGATATTAATAAAACGTTATCGATATTAGTAAGGTATCAGTTTCGTTATTGAATTATTGCACATATATTGTAATATATATAATTAACAAATAAATTCAATTACTTTGCTTTTCAACATTAAAAATCACTACTGACCTTCTTAGCTGCTAATAATGACTCCTAATTAACATTACTACAGATCAGCATGGATACAAGTGTCGCCATACCAGTATTGGCATATCAGCATGCATTTCACTACATTAGATATACTGATACAAGCAGTCATCATTACCTCACATTTCGGAAAAGAATTACCTGTAATAACTCTGAAATGTATTTCAATTTGTTTTTTAATCCTTTTATTTGACGCATTTCCAAATACATAGTTAATTCAACTTCACATTGTATTTCATAATACATGCAATCTATTTCGTGAGTTGTTTATTTAGAAAATTAGGCAAAATTTAAAATTTATTTGAAATGTTATCATAAGGATAATATAATGATATAACTAATGTTATTCTAGTGATGTCACAAAGCATACTGATTTCAGTGGCAAAAAACCACTGCCACTATACATGTATATTGTTATATCAATAAGCATACTGATAACAGTAGTCCAAAAAACCACTCAGTCTATGTCACTATATATACATGTATATTGATATCAGTATAGAATCGTATAGTGATCTTTTCAGCAGGGCTATTACGCCATGCGCAGCATCTTCGTCTCATCTTCCACCCCCGCCCATATGTTAACTTTTATTCTTTCTAAACTTCCGTTCAGTTTCCAAAGAAGAATAAGGGGGGTTATTCAACTTTTAAGTGTTTGCCCTCACCAACCTTTTAGTCGTTGCAAAAATACTCGACAGGGTTAGGGTAGGAGCTTCTTGCAGACAGCCTGCCTACCTTCCTTGCAAGCATACATCATGCATGCGCACACATTGCTTGGCAAATGGCAAGGCTCAAAAAATCCCCCAAAGACAAAAATAACATTTCGGAATTAATTAGGGATTGGCCGGGTTCCTGAACCGTTTTAACAACCCCTATCTACATGGATATGTGCGCACAGCGATGAAAAATACAAACATTAGTTCTTACAGATTCCCTCGCTTTCCAACAGTTGTCATTGGGGCGAGGGGGGGGGAACTAATACCATTCTGGATGCCTCTCTGAAAGTCCCAAACAAATATCCCTGTTTTTTTGGGGATGGTTTTAAGAATGTGCGCCCTCAACTGTGACCCCAGTTGCGCAGGGTTCGTAAATTTTTCCGCACCATAGACTCCCATTTTTACCAATTTGCTGGTTAGGGAGAGGCTCGTGTCACTTTTTGTGTTATTTTTTGTGCCACAGACTCCCTTAACAGTCAGGATAAATCCATGCACTCATTTGGAAGTCTGGTTAAGCCAATGGACCGTTCTCAGATGTTATGTTTTTTTTATCTCCGATCATAGTTACATGTACATGCACATGTACATCAGCAATGTGATTTTCACAATGGGCTAAAGTCAATATGAATCTATTATCCGGTTGGTTGTCTATATTCCAAATTGAAGGTTTTAGTTTTCAATTTTTTGCTTTAATTATTTATTATAATTGCCAAATTTATTTTTTTATTGTAGAATTGATTGTCTACTTGGGCCTGAGGTGTTTTTGTATAAATAAACGGAGCATTTTCAAATTTAAAAAAATAACTCAGACCCTCGTGGGCAACCAATTCTACACAGAAAAAATTATAGTTAGTATTTAAAGCAAAAATCCGTAACTATTTTTGCATAAATAAATCAAGCAATCCTAAGTCATTCAGGACGGACCTGTTCTATATCTCCATGATATTTAGAAAATGTAATGCACATTGAAACTATTAAAGCACTGGAATAATCCATAAATGATTTGTGAGTTATAAGGATGCCAGACCACGGACAGTGCCTCTTGTTCAACTCTTGAATAAGTCTTACATGGGTCATCCACAAAGGGTATTTTTTGTGCGTAATTTTGACTCCCGTTGTTCCTTGTATGCATAAAGGAATTGTTATTTTCACAAGATTTAAACCCCAACACTGGTTCCTGCTGAGCTCCGGGTGTCATCCAAGAAGGATGATCGACAACATTTTGCAGCATGGAAGCAACTTCTCCACTCTACCTGTTTCAGGTTTATAAATGCTTGACCCTCCCTATAGTGAATACAAGCGTTATTTTACCCATCTGATAAATGGGTTTCTGCATAACAAAAAGCTATTTATTTGCAGTTTGAGATACATTTACACCTGCATGTACATATTAGTAGATTGCCGAAATAAGTTCAGCCACCTGGACGAAGATGTGAATCCGACCCAAACTCCCGCCATTGCAATCTAGCAAATTCAGTACAGATATTTCTTATTACTCGGGTCATAACTCGTGATTATCCACTGAGGGTGCTTGAGAGGCGTTATTGTTAGTGACAGTACTCCACAACACGCTCCATTTATAACGGAGACGTTCATGTTTTACAACTAAAAAATGGCACACTTCAGCGATAGTCACTTTTAAGGTCATCAGTCCAAACGTTTTTTTCTGCCATCTGGTGGCCTTCGACTTTGTTTATCATCGATTGAACTTCGTATTTATAAAAAAAATTATAGTCATAATGGATAATCAAATCACCCTAATGATGTCAGGAACTGATTTAAATTTAACAGCTAACTAAAACGTGCATGTTCCAATCGCTGCAATACAATCACAAGAACATAGCCTGAGCGGAAAATGCAAATATGGGCTATTTTCCATGTACATGTATATATACTTATACATGGACTTATATGGCTCATATACATGTATGATCAGTTATGCCATGTGAATGATGTTGTAGTCCTGAGATTCAGACGAACAGGGTACCAATATTTCCGCAAGGCGAACAAGAGATCGTTCCCCTTAGTTGACCGGAGGTTACTGTATTGTTTACGTCCCAATAACCAAACCCTAAACAACAATACAATTAATAAGTCGAGCTGCTTGGAATATTCCTTTTCTTTGTGGGCATAAAAAGCGTGTGCGATTACCAGTGTCTGTTGTGTGACAAAGCGGCCCTTGCCATTATTGTATTCACCGCCCTGGCATTGTCATTCGTCCATTTGTTGTGGTTACAAATAATGCAAATAAATAATTCAATTTAATAAGAAATCAATTAATAAACTTGCATTATTCCAAACAGCAAGCGCTCACGTGTCCTCGTCCAACTAAGAGTTCAATCCATGATAAGCCGAGTGAGGTCCACGCATTTATCGACCACTTGACCAGGTGTAAAAAGCTACTCCAGCCACAGGCAATCGTGACTGCACAAAGATTACCCTTGTGGGGATCAATTCCACCATCCAAACGAGCAATTATATTTATACTTAAACGGGCAATGGTATTTTTCCGATATCTCATGATACGGCTTACAACCATCAATTTTGCCAATACATACACTGTAAATAGTCTTAGTGGCAGATGAAATATCGATCATGCAAATTTTTTAAACAAATGACATTTACAAATAGCACGTAAAGGTTATGAAAATGGATCGCACTGTTTGGGAGAAAAAGACAAGAAGAAAAAAACACACATTAATTTACACTAAACGAAATAAAAAGATGAAATTGCTCGCTTTCATTGAGAGTTCAGATATGCACCATATCCTTTCACAATAAATTATACTTGCGCTTCCATTGGGAAACAGCCCCACAGAGCATGGGGATTATTTTATTACGTTACGGGTGTTGATTTATCCCCCTTAAAATGTTAAAATAGGAGAAGGTAAAAGGAAAAAATACAGAATCCCCTGGGATCGAACTCTAACCTACTGATAATTCCAATCACCACCAAATCATTGTGTTGCTAGAGAATCATGCAACGCGAAGCACACAAAAAATCACCAATTTTTTATTAAAATAGTTTTGCATATCAGGGTTCGCAATATCATACTCATGATTTCCATCGAAATAAAATTCTTTACTTCCCTGACTTATCCAAGACTTTTACAGGTTGTTGGAAAATCTTCCCTGACAGTATCAAAAATGTTTATGGAATAAAATGGAGACATTATTTATCATATATTGATAATTTTATTTATTATTTCAAAACTTGAAAGTTGTTGACAGACTAAAAGAGATAGGTTACTGCAAAGTGTGACTAAATACGTCCTCTTTTGAGCAGTATCATAAACAATTATTTGAGATATGGCAATCTTAGCATAGTATTTAGCTGATCGAAATTTCCCTGCTTTCATCTTACTTCCCTGACAATTGCAAATTTTTCAGGGACCAGGTCAGTGGGAATCTTGATACTGTGTAGGCTATGTACAGGGATTAAAACTGTTGATATAAGCTTAAAACAGAATAAAAGAATTTCATTGTAGTTCTAATTTAATTCACTTTTCTATACACATTATCTTCGTAACAATGGGAGCGTATTCGATCTACGCAGCAGCAAACGTGTTAAACCAGATAATTTGAGGGAAATTGCGAGATAGACGTTTCCATTATCCGGGTATTAAACTGTTTGTCTAGGCACATCGTAGAAAAAAAAAAACAAGTTTATTTCCATTTTATCATAAGACATCGATGAAAGAAATTTTTTTATATTCATATCTAAAGCAGATGATTGCTCGCGTGTCCAGACGAACGATCTAGTTTGGATGCAATTTGCGAATAAGAACGCATTCATTTATAGGATAAATAAATATAAATTATTCAAATGACCTTTGAAAATGGACTGACACAATCTAATAAAAACGTAAACGACAACAGTTATGCGCACTAGCCATCTCATGAATAAGAAAAGTCCCATCAATACATTTACGGCCAAACCTTTCTTTGTTGTGCAAGAAATATTGATGGGATGTTCAAAAACTTTGGAGAAACTACATTCATATCTGCACAAAGGATAACAATTGGGTAGGCATATGCAGAAGAAGAAAGGATTAATCAGTTAAATGCAATACATGGAGAAAAAAAACTTATTGGTATTATTTAATGGATTCAATTGGTATTATGGAGGAGAAGCTTGACTATCTTTGTACAAGTTTTATATCCTGCAAAACAGCAAACCAGTACTTTAAAAGTTTACATGAGGGGTTTGAAAGTCATTTATAGTCAATTTCACGTTATACTAAGCGGAAATATGATGTTATTTTGACTCAAAATTGGCTATTTTCATGGTTGAAATAACATCATTTTTGTCCAAATAAATTAACGACATTTGGACCGTTTGCGACCAGACTGATCATGGGTGGTGGTTGACCAATTCGGACGATAATGGACTGCATCTATAGCGGATAAGGGGGTTCGAATGGCGTCATTTATGGACGGCCCCTAAGCAGTACTTCCACTTCGGAAATGGGATGACAGACTGGGAAAGAAAGGCGGATATTTATGGATGGAAATAGGGTCTCAAATAATTGCAAACTTTTACTTATCCTCGAGTTAGCCAGGGCTTTATGGTTCGGTTTATTCGGCGACGCAAGAGGGTGCGTTTTAGTGCACTTTGGCGCTCTGACCAGGCGCTTCTGATTAGACCAATGAAGGGACAACTATAGTGAAAGTAAAAACTGAGTAGATGGGGGAAGGAAAACGACAAAAAGCCTGGAATCCTGGCAGCTGTTGGTCATTTGTAACAACTATACATTACGATCGTCGAAACTGCCTATAATTTCTAGCTTCCCATTGGGCAGACACACATCTGGGGCCAGCTAGGTTAGTCTGGGCTATAGGTCCTTAGGTACGGGTGCTAGGGGAGGATGAAGGCAAATAAGAAGACGAACATGTGGCAATGCCATCTTGAGGAGAAGGCCACGGTGGAGGTGAGTTCGTTTCACCAGAATCGTTTGCAGAAAACCACGTGGTTACATCTGAAATGGCCGTGGTAAGTTGGTAAGGAAGGGAACGCTGTCCTGCACCCGACAAAGATAACCAAATGGTGAGCAATATGCCACTGAGCAACCTTGACATGTCCCTTCAATTACACTCTGTACGTTTATAAAATACAGCGTGGTTGTCACTTAAAGAGGCCCTTGGTTAGACAGCCCTGCAATAAGTCAAAGATGACAAGCAACTACCCGATATTAGTGCAAACCTGATCGCAGTCAACGGAGGTTAAGTGCAGTGCTTGATTTACTAACTAATGGACTTCAGGGCAGCCCCAGTTCATAGTACCAAGAAAAATGATTAGACACTTATATAGGCCGCATTTATTACATGGGGAAACGTCTTGATGGGTCGTACAGGAAATAAAGATGGAGCGGAAGTGGTCGGTTAAATGAGCTTAGTTTCCAACAAATGCATCAGAAATAGAACTCGCAAAATTCTTATGAAATTCGAAAAATAATTTAGTAAACTTTTCTTGGGGCTGAGCCAAAATGATGCCCGCCATGGAAAAAGTGTAGCTTGTCCAGTAGGATCTGAGCATGTTTTATCAGTTGAAAATGCCCTGTTTATTTATAAAAATTTAATTAAATAAACTTGAAAAAAAAACGTGATGCACTTATTTCCGGTGATCGAAATACGGTTTTTCTCAAACGTCTCAATACGTTTTTTCTGTCAATGGAAAAAGACATGTGTTCTTTAGAAACCAATTTTGCACATCAGCTATGTAAATTAGGTCTGCAGGCCGGATGTTTATGTGGCCAGTAATTTTCCGAAAAGGAAGAACCTAGAAATTATGAGATGCTGAACCATGACTGACATAAGGGTTCGAAGATATCCCATTTCACTGCAGACACGGTGGGTAAATGAAGTCAAGTGAGGTCACTTCCTGATAAAGACGACAGGTGTAAACGTCTCTGAAGAAAGACGATGAAATATGCCGATTCAAGGAGAAGAAACCCCCACAAACGAGAACATTTATCAACTTAAGATCAAAATAATCAACCCCAGGGCATTTAACAATACCCTCTGAATGGCTGCTCTACTATAATTATAATCGGTTATTATCGCTGACAAGTGTAAAAATTGTATACATTAAGTCTAAAATTTACTGCCCAAGATTGGTCTTATATATATAATCTTTGTTATAATATTTTGTGGTTAGCCCCAAAGGCTGGCTCAGTTTCAAACTAGCAGACGTGATTCGGATTGTGAAAGTGTAACGTATCGATACATTAGAATTTCACTGAAATTTTACTTTCAATAAAAGCATCAAAGAGTGGCATGGAACGCTTTAAAACGTAAAACCATTTTTGAAATATTTCACATATGAAGGTCCATGAAGAATGGTATTTACAGAAATAAATAAAACATTGTTTTTCGAGCAGGAAGCCATCACAAGAAGATAAGTAGCTTAAATGTATCCTGCCAAAACCATTATTTGCACTTTAGAATAGTTGATCTTAACCTTTTTTTGTGCCATGCACCTTTAGGCAATGAAGAAAAGCTTATGAATCCCTTCTTGGAAAATTGTTTTTCAAATAAACAGCTGTAATGTGGTTTTGATAGGCAATAAACTCACAGGTGCTACTAATACTACAGGTTTTTACTGCGTGTATTTCTAATTGAAGAAGATGCTAAATCTTAATAGGGGGATAATGAAACTAAAGATGCTAAATATGCAATTTGTTTTCCATTTAAGTACACGGAACCGATGTTTTAGAGGAAGGTCTATGAAGCGTATGACAGCCGGCATCCACTACTGAGATTTTAAAAACATGAGGCCAAGCACCTCATATCCCAAGAGTGATGGCATGCACTCGCATTCGCATTTTAAAAATTTAAAACGTTTCTTCACACAGAATGCGTAATAATTCTACGTTAAAAGTACAAATGAAGTCATTTCATCATTCTCCTCACCCTTCCTGGTTCTCAAATCTTAGAATATAAAAGGCTTTTTACTAGAATAATACAGAAAACAATGAACGATGAGATGCATTGGACGGCAAGAAATCTTGAGTTGTTTTAAGAGGATAAAATCTTCCATTATTAATGCTTTGAAATTTTCCTTCTACACGTTTGAATTATTTGAACCTTGTTTGAAACGTTTGAGCCTTAAGACAAATAAATAAATAATAACAATTTTTACCTCGATTATGTGGCTATAATTTCATTCTAAAAGATCACGCTATTCAAATTGCATAGTCTTCTTTATCTTTAATAGATTCAATACCATTGCCGAATTATTCGCAATAAAATGCATACCCTTGTTAGCTTATTTTACTCTGAACTACGCGTAGCAAACATATTCACAGAAAATTCAAAATCAAACAAGCAGTTTTGGTGACGAGTTTTTTCTTAAACCATTTTCCATAAGCAACCTTCTAATTACCTAGCTAATTAAAAATATGTTTTAAATTTCTTAATGGTGTGCACGAGCAAACAACAGTCCATAGAGTTGCTGATTACAGTACGAACATATATTAAAAGCTTTTTATGAAATAAGAGGATTGATAAATTGTAGATATTTTATATTAGAACAAGATACATGTTACACTGTTTATTTCATAATGAATAACATGTCGCTTTCTTCAAATAAAAAATACAATAGAAAAGTGGTGAAATGGTTGCATCAATTTCGTTTTATTCTGTTAACGGTGATTTAAGACGTTTTTCATTGGCAGCCTAGGAAACATTAACGACTTCCACCTGTTGTCCTCCAGCATCGTCCTCTTTATCTTGCATTTTTCTTCATTATGTACAATTGTATTTCGCAACTGCTACTATCTCAATGTGCTTATGTAACGATTACGCGTGCCAAGCATTTTGACACCGTTTAATGGCTGTTCTGGTTGTTAATAAGCTACCTGAAGTGGTGTAGCAAAATTACGATGAAGTGGCACGTACACTGAATTAAATTAAAAGTCATTTTGCCTACAGGATATTTTAACTCTCTATCTTACAGTCCTCATAAACGATCCCTGTGATGCAATTAAGTCAAGTTATTCATAGCAATAAAGGATCCTAGTTAACTACATAATATGATGAACAAATAATAAATATAATACAGTCAGAACCATTGTTTCAACTAGCTGTTTAGCCAAAGCAGTGTAACATGGACTAAGGATTTCATTTTCAAAAGTTTTATTCAGAGTTCATGTCATATTTTATGCTAGTCTTTAACTCATTTAAGATCCACACTCAAACGTTGTATCTAATTTAGATAATTTGGCATATTAAGAGTCAATTTGTTTTGACCATCGGTAGGCTACATTTTTAATTTGATAACAGATGTTATCAAGCTGCCACGACACTGTCTTCATTAATCTTAAAAGCATCATATACAGATATTGGAAAGTTTTTAATTAAAGATCGCTCTATGCCAACTAGACCTTAGCCAATAAAATCCCTCTGCAAGGCTCCTAGAAAACGAATGAGCCAACAACGAGATAGATTGCTCTCATGGCAGCTCATTCCTGGTACAAATCCCCAGCAATTAGACATACTTGTTGACCATCCATATTTTCCCAGCACTGCTGGTTGTAGGCATGGACCAAAAGTCCTTTCGATGACATTGACCACCATATTGACCACTCTAGACACGGCATTTATTGCGGTAGATTCCACGTTCGAGAGTGCATTCACACAAAACCGTTTGAAATTATGACAAGTGCCCAGCGTTATTAAAAAGGCCACCCTCCTCCGAGTCCTCTTGCTATATGAAGGGTGTTAAACCACAAGGTTATAAGCGTCGACTAATGGAACATTCGTTTGTAGCAGCCAAGACCCGAGTATTCTTCGATATCATATTAATCAGAACATTAACAACTGCAAATATCCATGGGAACAAAGATAAACATCATTAAACAGAGTTGTGCTTAAGGGGAGGTATCGGGGTAAAACCTTCACTCTATTCAGGAAAAATACGAAAAAGACCATAGAAACCACCAGAAACTGTTGGAATTTCGACCAAACCCCCAATGAGCAAATAAGGTAGACACAAATAAAGGGTATTCAACGTTGGGCCTATGAAAAAAAATTCCGAAATTCCGAAAAAAAACATGTTTCTGAAGCTGGTTTCTAAAACTCGGACATCAAAATGAAGGAATGGATGGCATCATTGGTTTGTTCCCCTATATTTGCCACAAGAGAAGAGGGTGTTTTGAACGTTCATTGGTGGCACATACAAAGTTATGGACAATGTCGACAAAAAAATTCATTAAGGTCCTGCTTCCGTTTTCCTAAATAAAGGTCAATGGTGTATAACATCTAAACTTGTTGGTAGAACGAAATCAAATTAGTGCTATCTATATTTGTCACGGAACTATTCAGTTTTTTCTCTCGATTGAAAAGTCAATTTTTTGGCACTTGATGCATTATGCTTTGGCACCCTTCAAGACTATATGAAACGCACTGTAGACTACATTAAAAGTGAATGACAAAATTATCTATAATTGTATATACGAACAAACTGCTCCAAGGAAGAGTGGAATTATTTCATTTGAGAACGTTTGAGGTGGAACTCGCAGGTCCTAAGCCATTCCTCAGCCGTCCAGGTTGAGAGGGTTCAATTCCCTCAAGGATCAAATGCTAAATGTGTAACAGTAAGCAATAAAATAAATTTACGACCCCAGTCACGAAACAAACGGCGATTCCGATTTAAAATCCAATTTGGGAAGAAGAAACCCTCGTTGAAACAACAGGAGAGCACGATTAACATTTTAATACGTAATCACAAAGCACCTAGCATTATCTACGGGTTTACTTTGAAAACGTTTTAAAATTGCGTGTCACTCCGATTTAACACGTCATCTTTTATCTTATCATTCACTGCGAGCCCAACTTCTGGTAGCAATGAAGACGCTATCGTTCTAGTCTAGTTTATTGATTTCTTAATTGCATCGGGAATTGATTCAAACAATGAACTATTCTTACGTTTTACTGCAGATTCCCGTCTAGTTTACTGCGAGCGCTTTCAAATTTCCTCATCCAACTTTGGGGGGTAAAGCCTAAAAATAGTTCGGAGTTTAATTTGGTCGGAGTTGCAAAGCAAATGTCGCCATGGATAAACAATAAAGCAATGGGAATTTGCATTATGAAAATTTGAATATTGCACAATTTGGCTACAATGTCTTTATATTGAGTATATTGTAGAGCTTGTGCCCACTGCTCTATTGTCTTGCAAATATGGATTTACCAATCATAAAATATGGATTAAACTTTTCTAGCATCATGGAGAAGGCCTTGATGATGGACTCTTGATTCCCTGCTGAAGCAGAATCAGCACCGACTAAATACAGTACTTGATAATAAATGTAAAGTTTAACCGTTTTATAGTGACTGTCGGAAATGCCATGAACGTAAATCGCTCAGAGCTGACAGCACCCTTGCTGTTAAAGTCAATGCAGTAATTATGAGGCTGCATGCATGTGTTACAGATTTGGTAGTAGCCATCACAAAACCTGAAGAACCGGTAGCAAATTACATGTATCAGTATGATATGCAGCAATTTAATTAGGTCGATACTTGCCAATCAAGGAAATAAAATATTTAGATTTCACGTGGCAGTGGTGCGTCATATATCAAGAGAACTTAAAACTTGTCCATGGCTCTGGGAGTTTATAGTCAGACCAGATGGCGTAAATACCGTCATGATCTCCTTTTCTTTTACTGTAAATTTATCCCCTCTCTCTTCCCAGAGAAAAAAACATTTCGAGAAAAATAATATTGAAAACAGACAAACTAGCCTGCTCAAATTCTACACCTTATGCAGTTTTAGCAGCCGAAATGATTCCTGAAACGGAAATTGCATGATATTCTGTCAAGTCCAATAACTTTAAAACATCAGTTTTTGCAAATGTATAACTATAACGTTTATGTTTCAATACGATAGAGCTGCAAAATGCTCGATCATAGCCACTGACTACCAGAGAGGAAAAGTTGAATATGGCCATATATGGGATTATAAGTATACGTCCATAAATGACCACGCATGGACCAGGTATGTAAATGTACATGTATATATTGATATAAGCATGACCAGATATGCAAATGTGTTGCAAATATGTAAGAATGTAAAAGCATTTTGATTTAATGGACTTAAGCTATATAAACAGCTTATGGGCATATATGGCCCTTCTGGCCAATTTCTGGTCTAACCATTTATGGAATAAGTCATGTAATTTCCACCCGGATGGTTTGACGATACAGTTGTAAAGATCAAGTTAAATTCAAACTAGATTCCTTTATTGTAACAAAGGGCACTAATTTCGAACACTTCGCATTTTTCCCATCCACATATGAGAGACGATGAATTGATATGTTAAATATTAAAACAAGCTGAATTAACGCCGCAACAATGCAATCTAAATCAGGCGTACGAAATTGGTCTCTTTTTATACGTGGGCTCCAACAAAAGGACTTATTCCCAAATGAACATCGTGCGTAATAACACACTTAAAAAGTATCGTTTTTTATGTTTTTTTTCTCGGTAGTTTCTGAATCAAAACAGCCACGGTTTGAGTTTACGTTCAGCCAACAGCATAGCATGCAACTTGGCTGGGCCAAGACATAAATTATTGGTGGCACAAACAGCACTTTTGCTGGAAATAATCAGCAAATTTTATCTCGGACCCCGCAGTCATCGCACTGCGTTAGCGCGTCTGATGAATTTTCAAACAAATTTGAATAACAACCTCAACGCCTTCACCGTAACAATCATTAATTATTGAAAAACAAACGGTGTCGTATAATGCAATCTCATCTGCTAAACTTTATTGCGCGAGCCCGTAACGCGCGCATTAAGGCTGTTGTCATCAATTATGAAAATAGTCTAAGAAACGCTTGAGGTTTTTTTTCTCTGCCAGGTAACAATCTTCCATAAAACGAACCGTATTATTGTTTCTGATTCTGAGCAGCGTGAAACTTACTTCATTGGGATCCAAACGATCCAATGAACGATCCAAATGTTCATAAGTAAACAATTAACCCCCCCAAAAACAAAACAAGAAAAAAAAAAAAAAAAAAAAAAAAAAATGGCCGTTAGCTGTGTCAGGGTTCCCTTTGACCGCAAATAATAGCGATTAGGCACAAGTGATTTTACAGGGTTCTCGCAGCTTTAGTCTAATAAAATCCATTGACTTTTATAGACTAAAATTGTATTTTCTATTAAGCTTAAGGTTCCCATAGACTAATAATAAGTGTAAACAATCTGACTTTGAATATAAATGTTTTTAATCAGCAGAAAAAAAGAATGTATAGTAAGTTCAACACTAGAATATCCCGAGCCAAAACCAATCAGAAATATTTAGCTTATACATGTAGATTATGTCTTATGGAAAATAAGTCAAGGGACAGGAAAGATTAATCGTAAAACAGACTCTTTAATTGCATTTGCCCATTTGAATTTCCAGAACATCCAAGTTTTAAACAGACTATAGGATGAGCTCCGGCATCAAATACTGTGGGTAAATATGTCCAAAAAAATTACACAAATTATGGATTTCTTACCAATATCTGTTGCACATGTAATGTAATCTTGTAGGAAATACATTTAAAGCCAAGATTACAAATCATAATTGTTTGCATATAAAATTTAAATTCCTTAAAATAGAATTAATTAATGAAAGGCTTGGAGTAAACAATAAAAATAAAGATCACAAATCATGCATTTTAGAATATATTTCCGTAAAATATTTCATTATAAATATTATCGAAAGGAACAACGTAGTAGAACATTTTTTAAAAATTAATTGCATATTATGGATTTTGCCTTAGAATTCGCTAAATGATGCGAAGTTATGAAATTCCCTGACTTGTTGAACAACGTTCAAAATTCAAATGACCCAGGGCTCAGAGTGAACCCTGCAGTTTTAGATCATATAGGGATTATGTTGTCATGAACAAAAACTAGTATTTTAATATATTATAAATAGACGTAGAGACACGCATATTTTTCTCCTGCTAATCTTGCTTCCAACTATATACTATATACATGTACATGGGCGACAGAGATATGCGAATGGCGAGTTTAACGTAAAAACAGATGTAACTAGGGTGGGAGCGAAGGGAACAAGGAAGCAGACGGCAGATTTAGGATGGAAGTTGTAAGAAAAAAAAATAAGAAGGGAATACGAGATATTAGCAATAAATGCCTTTGAAAAAGCGGAAATATGAGATATGCCAAAAGACGGATTGCCATTTCGCCCACTGCTTAACTTCCAGAAAGGCAACAGAAATCCAGCTTTTGAGCTTAGCTCCAGCATTCAAGCGTTTCCGGTTGGATTCAATTCGCTCGGTTTCTACCGATGACAAATACCATTCTAGACTACTACTTATTTTATAATCCTTAAATAGATTGAGCATATCTTTGAAACCTTCAGCTGGTTGATATACATCAAGGTGATGACACAGGCAGGGATAGCAGGAGTACCAGTACTCCATTTCTCCACAAATCTAAATGTGATATTGACTTATTTTACTGAATTTATGCCAACCTTATAACGATTCAGAAAGCTATCAACAATGGGAGAAACCCACATCGAACTCAATTTTATTTCCGTTTTAACTTTTAGTTGGAGTGCATGCCAAACAGTATGTTTTCACTAAATGGATGCGCGTGTTGTTCATCCTGTATTACCAAATTGTATTTATTATACATGTAGTCACTTAACATCAGGTTTATTCCGGAGACCTTATTCCCAACGTTTGTTTGACCAGAGGAACACATAGCGCATGAACTACGGTATATACTGTATATACCGGTAGCATCTTGCTGTCTATAGTTGTCTGCTGGGTTTACAATCATTTAAAATACAAGAAAAGTGCCTGAAGTAAAAAAAACGAAACTTTTTAATTTTTCTTTTAGGGTCATCAATTTAACTTTTCTTTTAGCGACAACCATTTAATTTTTGATAAATTGTTTATGAGATGTTTAGGTTGACTTGATAAATGTACATGGTAATTCCGTGCCCTCCTTAATCTTAATTGGTCACCTGGATGACAAAGTTCACATGGCTTGGCAGGAAAAGTGAATTGCAAGGTATGTATGTTAATATAGATCGGTGGTGGCGCTACAACCGCTACTGCTTGCTTTAATTGACTTTAAAGCCCCGGAAATATTTCCCGAGAGTGAAGCAACACCTGCCATGTCATCATTTGCGTTTGTTATTTATTTCTGTTGGTAAAAACATCGTAGGCCTACATTTCCTGTCATCTTGGTCACAATAATTCATCTCTCTCTCTCTTTTTCTGCATGGCAAATTTTAACGGTAAGAAAATGAACTAAGATCTGCAGTACGCATACAATAGGCTTATATGAGAAGATTTTTTAACTTAATTACGCATATGTACCCTGTACGTTATTTAAAAGCTGAAAGTAGCAAAAATACTAACGCATTAATACTTACTTAAATGAATTACATGCAATATAATACGTTTCATGTACACTGAATGCGCTTTTTAATTAGAACACATGGAATACGATGTATGTATGTACCTGTGTTTTGTCACAATCCACTCCAATTTACATAAAACAAACAAAAAATAGGAGTTCAATGAACACAAGTAATAAAATACAGTAAAACCTCCTCTAACGGACACCTCTAAATAACGGACATTTTCCCAAGTCCCAGTCCATTAACATAGGCTACTTAATGTAATCCCCTCTAAATAAC
>JAQIXS010002433.1:0-22936 GCA_034700785.1 Rossiulus vilnensis
ACTTCTCAAGTGTAGTGTTCTATTCATACTCCAAACACAGACTACATTTTCAATTTTAGCACCATTTTAAGAATGCGTTCAGGTTAATAGATAAACCTATAAACGTTTTCTAAGAATGCTGTAGATTTACTTAATTAAATAGTAAATGAATTTGGTAAAACATTTCAAATAATGCAGATGCATGATAACATGCAAACTTGTTCACATGTTGCATGCATAAATTATATTTTGACTTGAAATAATCGACGATAACATGAAGCGCGATGCAAAAAAATACTTCTTACACTATATAAAAATGTTGCTGATCACGTGAGCAAATAAATGTAGACGGTTATGAGTAAATTCGAGTAATGCCGATTATTTTCCCAATTGAATGTTTTTGAAAATACTTGCATATCTGACGTTTGACTGTTAATTCAATTTAACACATTTCAGTACCCTCAAGTCAGAAGTGTCATGTGGTGGAGAATGCAACCAATTTTCCCAAATTGGTGATTTTTACATCGTCTAAGCTAACACCAGCACCACTGCTGAGTTTAACTAATAACAGCTCAAGGTTGCCCTTCGGAAGTCCATTCCAACATCCAATAGCGGGGATAACAAATACAATAGTAATTGGATATAGAAGCTATCTTTGAAGTTTAATCAATCAGACTGGAGCTACTAGTTCCATAAGCTCGCTGGTTACGTTAAAATATCTTCTCTACTAAATTTAATTTTAGTTCAAAAATATGTCTTTTATCAACACAGCAACAATAGCTGACGAAGCAACTGTCTTTTTCAGAAACGTTCACCATAGCTTGATTGCACCATACATGCTTGATCAACGAATAATAAGAGTTTTTTAAAGTTACTACTTCAAGCAAAAACTTAAAACCAGCAAAAATAAACTAATTACACTTTGAATTATAGGAAGCAAAAAAATGTGAGTCAAATTGATTTTCGATCATCACGTGTAATAAATATATGCGGCCACTCTTTTATAATCAATCTAAAATGAATTTCATCTTGTCAACATGTAATGATTACAACGTTTTTCCGCTACATATTTTGCTCTTGGGTGGCATGGAAGGTTCTGAGCGAACGATGATTGATTATTACGGGGCTATCATCCTGTGTAATACAGGATTTCACTACATCACAATTCCTCAGAACTAAAAGAAGATAAAAACTCTGCCCTTAGTAATAAAGACTGGAAGAGATTGCACTACGAAAAAACAAACAAAAAACCAGCCATTATAATAGAGCAAGTAGGTGTATACCTCGTTGCTGCACATCACCTCGTCACGTCTAGGACCAAATTTCGTGACATAAGCAACCAACTGTCGAGTAAAATTGCCATGAAAAATGAGACTGCATAGCTACTTCACAAATATCAGACACAAGTCAGATAAACGTAAAGAAAAACAAAAAATACTACGTTTTGAAGATTAACCAAATGATGCGAAAGACAGCCAGAATGCCAAACTCAAAGGCAGAAAATGATCACATATCAGTTTTTATCACAATGATTCATGGTTGATAATAACACAAACGCACACTGCGTATAAACATACAAAATCACTGTTGTTTAAAACAAAAACAAATATTAATGTTCTTGCTTGAAAATACTAATGGCCAATAATACATGTAGCTGCCTCCAAAATACAACATCCAGTAGTTATTAGTTTCTAGTCAACTTTACTTATTTGTCAAAAACATTCCAAATTAACAAAAAAATAATAATCTAATGCAAATAATTCATTAATAAATATCCTAGACACTATCCACGGTGCATGATCGCATCAAAACACCAGATAAGTTAACTGATTGATATGCAATTAAAGGGACAAACCATTAAGTTTAATAAATGACAATTCCCACTGCGTCTAACTGCTGGCATTTCAAAATCGACGTCTTATAAGCACGATTTTGCGTTTATTGAGCAGTATTTATTTACCATGAAGGAAAAAAAAACATTATTTAATTTTAGGTTGGACATGTATTTGATTTAACATTATTAAAGAGAAAGAATTTCAGTTGATCATATAATCATGCACTTGCTAGCCCATTTAAAGGGATATAACCGTTGATGTCCGTGTCCCTTTTTGCGGCATACTTCAACGAAAATAGTTCAAGATAAACGTAGGTCTGCTAGTAATACTTTTAAGTGCCATTGGTGCTTGAGTGGAAATTGCGCCATTCAATGCATACCGCGGGCAATCTTCAATTTCAAGCATAGCAAATTCCATTTCAAGAATGAAACTCAAGAATGAGAGGACAAGTAAAATTTGAGAGGTTTGATCAAGCGAAATTCTTCGGAGAGGATTCAAAAACAATGGATTGCCGTCCTGTAAGAGGTTGATTGCTTTTGTAGATCAGGAGAAATTCCAATGTGTGCAAACAAGATTTACCGCTAGTTCTTGTTAACTGCATTGGTGTTGGAAACAAATGCCCATTTGCACGAAGCTTACATTTAACTAAGGGATTATTCTTCGAAGTGAATGAACAGTAGAGATCAGTTTGAACTGCATATATACATGCAAGAAGAATTAGACTAATTATATTAGGCTGCGTTTGTGAACGTTTCTGTCTACACACACAAACAATTTCAAGTTTTGTCGCCCTATACATATCTAACTATATGTAGAAAAATGCCTCTATACAGGCAGGCAAAGTGCAGTTCCCACAGAATAGTAAATGAATTAAAATTTACATATTCAAACAATTATATAAGTTAAAGAATATATGCATCTACGTACAGTACGTCAAAATATCAAAAGCATAAGGAATCAAGAGTTAGACCGAGCATCGTGCAAACCAAATTAGCTCCGGCTAATTTAATCTACCGCTGCTTCAGATAACAAAGGTTTAGGCGATAAAAGAACGCAGTAGCGAGCAAATACATAGACGCACTTTATTTTCTTCTTTACTTTCATGCAATGCTTTTTATATACAAGAGGCATCAAAATAAAGGCTAACTATTCAGCGGATCGAAAGAAAAAATATAGGAAATATATGTCAGAAACTCATTTCACCGCATGTGCATTTGAATACAGTTTTTTATTTAGAGTACACTATATGGGAACTGTGAAAAAAAATCAGTGTTTTAACTGATTTTTTTGAGTTTGTAACTCTGTTGCAATATTCAGGTGCATACCATAGCGTGTTGTTACATTTATTTTATTATTAACGTTGCATTAACAGGTGCTAGAGGACATTTTTGACAGAAATCAATTAGACACAATTTCTAGAGAATCTAGAAAGTTAACAAAATAAACAAAATTACATGCATAAATCGAGTGAAATATACGCTCATAAATTATTCTGCACAAAATAACATTTGCAACATGCGCAATTCCCACAAAAAATATATTTTCCTGGATTCATTTTGCAACAATATACAGTATAACAAATACTGTATATTATATTTATCCTAACGCGTATTCACAGAGCTTTACAAATGATAAAAGGCAAATGAGACATATCGTGCACCACCTAATATTTCAGGCTTATTGCAGACATTATTCCTCTCTCCGAAAGACTTCCTGCCCACTCATTTCTTCCAACAGGGAAGAAAGTGCTTTTAGACTGCTTCTTCGCCACATGCGTGACTGCAAACAGGAGATACTGCGCAGCTGGATTTGTAAGCCTTTCACAGCCAATCCCTTAGATGCGGTTAGTCCAGGTCTGAAACTTTACTGAATCTGATTTTTTCCCTCTAACGCATGCCAGCACCCGACTGGGCTCACTGTGTGCAACTTTCTTTCCATGGAAGTAAGCTAAGAAGTTCTTTCCGAACTCCATCTCCCTTTTCGCTCCATCAAAATCGATTATATGAACCTCTTACTGACCAGACGAAACCTAGGAATCAAGACAATGCTCATATGTCTCATAAAATGTCTTTCAAATGCGAGCAATGTCGGACATTTCCATGGCTTATATTACCTTCAATGCTGGAAATATCCTAATATAGCTTTCCTCTACAAATGGCCCGCAGTGCAAGGTCTATGACATGAGCTCCACATCAAAATATCTAACAGCACCACATTTATACGCCAGTGTCAATCCGCGCTGAAGGCCGAAAGGGCCTGAAACAATAAGCAAAGACGGAAAGTTTGTCGATTTTAAATTTTGGGTTTTGCTGCACAGACAATAAAACAACAAAATGAACAAATCAGGCTGAAGCGCAGAAACTCAACTAACTTCATGAAATGAAAGCGCATGAGAATAATCATGGCATAACATTAGTTTCACACGTAAATATCATGGCTTTAACACTATTTAAGTTTACCTTACAGTTTTGCTAAATGTAAAATATAGTATCATAATTGCAATGTATTAATTTTAATAAGAAATATATTTCCATTTCATCCCTGTTTGATCCTTAAATTAATTGTTTTATCGGGACCCTTATCCCCCTTCAGAACAGCTTGTTAAGTGAATTCATTAAAAATAAAACATCTGAGCAGATATACTAATTTTGGGATTAAATATAGGTATGCAAGTGAAGGAAGAAAAATGTGCTACGCAAGGGATGTGGTTAAAGAAAAAAATGACAAATAACACTGTGCTGTTCATGAAAATCGAGCGATTATTTAGGAAACCATCCTTGATAATAAAACAAGGTATTAATTGAAGATGGTGATTGCACCACCTTTATACAGATTAACCATATATACATGCTTATATACATGTAAATTAGCGTAATAGCTTACGAATGGCAATAAATAAACCCACAAAAATATCCTTTGGTGAATACAGAGGTGACTGACGTGTGGTCGCACTGTCAAACCTTTTTCGACATTGGTGGCTGACAATGTGACAAAAGCATCCGCATTTCTTTATTTGTCCGTCAGTGTCTAGCTGCAGCACAATGCTTCACAATAATGTTACGAAGAACCCATTTTAGGCAAGCAGTTCTGCGCTATGCAGATAAACTGATCTACTGTATACTGACGTACATGTATCTCATTGACTTGCGTGTATATGGTGCAAAATTGATCATCCAGTGTACACGGTTTCTTACTGTTTTATTTATGGATTTCCTGTTTATCGTTCTGTTTTTTATATTTAATTGTTCCGACATTTACAACGCTTTTTTTCTGTGTAACCGCTGAACATTTATATCTTAGTTTAAGTTCCGGTAATCTGTATAGAAAAGGTTATTTTGGGAATTTCCTTAACGACGGAATAGCATCAACTGAAAACCCAAGCTGACTCAGAGAAGCAACTCATTATTCAAAGGTAATCTGGAAGCTTCGTCGAAAATCCACAAATCTCAATTTACATAGTGATCCCTTTCGCAAGAGCTCGCATTAAGGGCACGACTGAGTCTGAATTTCAAGCATAAAATTACATTTGAAACAAGGTTTACTTTCCAATCGATACTCAAATCTTGTATTATCGAAAAACTTAAAGAAGATGATTTTCATTGGAGAATAAAACTTTTGTTTTATTTAAGACTTCTCACTCACCAAACCTAGCATTGTGGGATTGAATTATATTCCATGAGCAAATATTTGGATGCCATTAGCATTATTGAAGTATTCCTTTCCTTATTACAAACAATGTCCATATATGTATAATGAGTCAATATGTGGATATCGCCTATAGATACAATAATCTAGGTAGAAGTAATTAATTTAAGAGAATATTTGAACAGTTAATAAACTGGACTAAATATTGCGGCTTATCCATACAGAAATTCACATCAATTTAAAGAAGAAAAACTTTTCAAGATCGTACGGCTAATAAACCTTATTTTAGCATTTAAATTTCAAATTTTTGAAACATGCTTCACTAAGTTGCATAAACGTTTATGATTGTACGTAGGCATAAGCAATTTAATAATCAACGAAAATTAAGTAAACTATTATAAATATCATATTAAATACTTCTTAAATTGTGCTCAACATTTTAACATGCTATATTCCGTTTATTGTCATCTCGTTTTATATCTTACCACAGTAACTAATGAAATGTAGTTCAAAAGCAAGAATAATTTATTGTGAAAGAGCACGAAGCATTGTGGAAGCATTGGACTTAATAACGTCATAATTAAGCTACACATGGTTTCTAATTGTTATTGCACACGTACATTTCAAACAGATAAGCTACTTAAGTCAGGTTTGAGTTGATGCATTTTAAACTAAATAACAGAAACTCGAAAAAGTTTCACAAATCTTCACCTTTCAACACTAAGGTTATGGCATCAATGAAGGCCATAATAAGAATGACAATGAGTTTTTCATAAACCGAATTACGATAGGGAAATCGTAGGGATGCTGGCAGTATATATATATATATAACAACACAGCATTGGAATACGTGGCTATCACCCTTTGCAACACATTTCATCGACAAACAAAAGCGTGGTTGTTCATGAAGATAATACCCTTTAAATGAGAAGATTATATACAAATATGCTTGTGTACTAGAAGAACAATGCTTTCCGCAATTTAAGCTTTTTAAGTATAATGGCATTAGCATAACTTACTTAAAAAATTGACCATGCTGAGCAATTTATATTCCTTTTCTATAATAACATCACCGGTACCTTTTCTGAGATTTTCTCTCTTTAATTACATCTGCAAAATTGGATGTCATGCTTTAGCAACTGTCATTTTCAAGCTAAATTAATTTAACAGTAAGTAAGAATAATGCTATTTCTGCCATCCAAAAGGTTTTGGAGCAAAAAAAGCAGAATACGAATGCATTACAACTGCCGTTATTCTTAGTTACCGAACTCGATTAAAGAGAAAATTCCACCTAAGCATAAATTAAATTTTTATCTACTTACTACATAATGCTTTGCTTCTTCAAACATACGAGTGCAAAATCCAGTCAAATTTATGTTCCAAATCAATATTTTTAACGCAATGCCGTAAAATCAGTTGCAAATTATCCAAGCACCCAAGCTTTGCGCAATTCACATAGATGTAAATGGGCATTGGTGAAATCACGTAAAGTTGAATCACAATGAAATTGTCACCATAAATCTGAGACAAATCCGAAAAAAGACTCAAATTTATGAGATAAAATGACAAGTTTTAGCCCTTTTTCAAGTAAATTAGTTATTTTAAATCAAAGAATTAGTTAACTCACCATGAGCAAACTTCAGTTGAATACTTAAGATTGTCTGTTTAAGCGTTCAATAAGTACACCCTGCATTAGACAGCAACCCTTAACGCGATAGTATTGTTATGCAAATTCATTCTAGGGATAGATGTTTTATTTTATGTTAAATATTTTCAAAGAACACTTGTCATTAGCAATTTGCTTTTCACCGCAGATATCCTTGAATGCAATAATACATTTTTTGTACAGAAAAAATTCTGGAGCTATGCCACGCATTTATGAATACATAATTGCAATCGTTGATTTTAAGTTATTCATGCAGATGAAAGCCAAATGCGAGGACAAGACCTTTGGCATGCAAATATTGGACATGATTCACGCATGAACGACTAGATTGGAGAGAAAATGACGTTTCTGATCAATAAAACTAGGGGGATCCTTTGGGCATCGGTAATCTAGGTAACCAAATCACTAGCAACCAGTAGCATCACCCATATACAGCAACCTTTCTTGAATTCCATAGTGGTTGTCAATATACCAGAAAAATCATAATTCTGCAATTCTTCTCATTTTAATTGTTATTCCGCTCTGCTTTTGATATTACCCGAAAATCAATTTAAAAGATACAGATTCTTGTTTATTATTGGCTGCACTGGCTTGCCGTTTTCTTGATAAGTCTTCTTAATAAGTTGAAACATAAGAGACATGGGTTGTACGACATACTTGTGTCTAAATTCTAGTGGCCAAAATAGAAATTTCCGTAATAAAACTTGCAAGATTAATAAATTATTTATACTCACAATAATCCACAACTGATCATTTTATCATTTGATTTAAGTTGTCATACAAATTGAGTTTTGTCGTCAATGATCAATTCTAATTCAATACATTCACTCATATTTGCTTGCAATCCAAACAATTAAGCTGCAATGTAGTAAAATAAGCTTTTAAATATAATTATCTAATAAAATCACCACTCGAATGTTTTAATGCGACTATAAAAGTTAATATCAACCTCAATTGTACTATAGAATCATTTGCATTAATATTCATTTTAAACATCAATTACTGTAAGTAAGATAACCCAATCACAAAGCTAAATCAATTGCACAAAAATGTATCTGAAGAAATACATGTGAGAAGAAGGTGGACATAATAAGAGATTATCTATTGTCAAATCCGTTGTTCTCCTTTCAATTATTATTCAAGGCTTGCACTTCATAACGATCAAATAACTATGCATGTACATTATTACTTGCCAAAGTAATAATGTACATGTACATCATCCATTAAATTACTCAATACCACATCTTTTCAAATTGTTCTTATTGCTCAACTTTAAAAGTGATTTTTTTCCTTAAATTCGAGGCATTTAATATATTTTCTCCCAACCGGTCTTTTTGAAGTCATCGTATCCATCTGCGTATCCAAGTGTAATAACAACGATGGCAGCCAAAGGGTACACACATAAAACAAGATGTGCAAAGAGATCTACAATAGAAAGCTACCGCAACTAGAATATATGGTCTGGAAAAATAGAAATTCTGCCAGGGAAATTTATTTTAGGCAACATATGGTGGCAAGCAATTTGAAACTTCATTCACGAGATATATAGCTGGCCCATACCATGCATTTTTTGATGTAGACCGTTCATCTTAGAATTTTATATTCTCTCTTTCGGAAAGCCTGCATTGAGCTGTAGATGTCCACCAATCCAATGCCAATCGTTTCTAACCTTCGACTTTCCAGCTGTTATACGACATACAAGCTTTCGGAGAAGGAAAAAACTGCCAGGAAAGAGACTGACATGACATTCGGCTTTGGTGCAGTCATTTAAAAGAGAAAAAAATCTTGACCGAAACGACAGGCCGTTTTTATTTCGAAGCCGATTATTAGTTGCTGTTTTCATGCATACATCTTCACATGGCATTGCCTCAAATTGCCTTTCTAATCATTTCATAATATATGCGTTTAAATCATTATATCCATGAACATACTAGTGTTGATCAATTGCACAGGTCATTTTTCTCAGCACTGAAGAACTATTAGACAATCCGTGTGACCTTAATTCTCCATCCAAAAAATTAAAAGAATACATCTAATCAAGCCTAAAGCATATCAGACTTCCTTGTGATATTAAAATACATTTTATCATGGCATTCGCTAATTATTCTAATGTAACAAAAAGCAGAACATTACGAAATGCATAAACTTGAGACAATTACTACAACTCAAAGATGTTTATTGCATGATGCTGCATAAAAGCATTAACCTTCCTTAAAATGTCTACAGGGTAATTTTTAAAATAAGTTATAAAAGCAACACTAAATGTGTTAAGACCGAGTCAAAGTTTCGAGTATCTGTTTTCAACCTGCTGGCAACAAAGAATTTTTTCAAAACAGTTTCACTTTTAAATGGAAAAAAATGAAAATATGTGATTAACGCCATACTAAGCAGAAATTCTTTAAATTACAAAAAGACTAACAATTTTATGGAGAAGTTAAGGCATTTGATATAAAACGCTACAAAATTACCATGTATACGTAAGTACACTTTATGATGATACTTAAGTACAGTTTACTGAGCACCTTATTATATCATTTATTTGTAAGTGCATTCTTCTCATTTATATTTCCAAAAAAACTTGCAACAGAAAAATGAAACCTGAAATAATTTCTTTTTTCTTGTTTACCTTTTTCCCACGGAATGTGTGCTTGAATTAAGTACTTCCGTTACATACGACAACTATTTTTAAAAATGAGAAACCTTAATGGACTTTACGCAATACCATACATCAATTACATCTTCTATTTTTCCTAAATTTATTTCATAAAATTACGCATTAGTGGAAAGACTAATTCCAATTTGAAATGCAGAGCATTTGGTAGAAGTCATATATCCTTATGTATACTGCAAATATGTACGATTAAGCGTCCATGCATTTTTCTATGAAGTAGCAATGCATTTTTCTATGAAGTCACAATGCATTTATGGATTTCGTAACAAACCACGAATCATGGCACGACAATCCCACCTACGATGAAAGCGGTTGCTCTAAGGCATCAAACCAAAATGTTTTGTGGTCCGAGCTGTTTATCCAATATGCTCTTGCTGTTATAGATGTTTAACCCTATTTGTGTTTTAGTTCAATAACCTTCCATATGTTGAACGCAAACAAGAAGATAATGGAATTCAGAGAAATCGATTTGGTTCTATCAAAATATAATTATAAGAATTCTCTACAGATTTGCATGTGTTGTTATCCATCACATACAATACATAATACTGCATAAGCAAAACAATGCTCCAGCCATAAGTTGTAACTGGTTTCACATAAACTGATACACACTTATTTCGGGGAGAAAATTCTAGAAAAAAGTGAAAATTATGAAATATTGGAAAACGGATCTGCAGCGGCAGTTTATTAGTGTGATACTTTTGCATAACATAAAACTCGCCCGATTTCATAAACATGAATTCGTTGTGTATTGATGTACCGAAATAAAATGTTAAATCAATGCGAATATACAAGTATTATGCGTTTCCATAAATTAAATGCAGCTGAGCAGTTCAAGATTAATCGCATTATGGTTTATTTTTTTTACACTAAATCAATCTCATGAAAACGTGAAATGTAGTTGAAACTGACAACGTATTAAAATAAATTAGCATAATAATTTATCTACAGCGTACGTTTTGAGCAGGTTTTAAAAAGGAATGTTGAATCAACTCGCAAACATTTTTAACATTAAACGTGCATTTTTGAATAATTAATTTCCTGGTGATCATAATTTATATGTCAGAGCGAATCGTGATCTTTCAATCACTGCATAACATTGTAGTGAAAGCCAACAAATGCTTTAATTCACTTTGCAATTTTTTTTAAATATTGCATCATTTCAATATCCCCTCCGTGATTTAAAGGGTTTTTAATTTAAATTTCCTACTCACGTTTCATTGCGTTTCGTATCAACTTAATGTCACTATATTCTCCTTTTTCAAACTGCATATCTTACACAAGAAAAGTGATAGTATTACACTGTCGTACAATTTGCTGATTTGTTATTTAAAAAGTTACCCTTCGGTTTTCTCTAAAAAAATAAATGTCATCTACAATCATGACCCGCAGATTGCCCCTATGCATGTTTATCACACAAAGGCAAAAAACTAAGTCTTAGCAGAAAGACCGCCCTGCCAATTATTACAGTATTTTGAACACCTATATGTTTCAAACAATTCTCTGCAGCATTCATTTTTCGTATGTAGCGCGGCACATTTCATTATGAACAATCTTAAAATAATACGCGTCCACAGACACTCCAAGCGCCATCAAGACTTCTGGATCCCTCGGGTCATTTAAAATAGTACATTGCTGAGTGCATTGCAGGAAAATCAGCATCCTTAAGATTTATGCCAGCAACATTATTGCAAATCTTAGAGACTTCGATAAAAAATGTACAATATTGCTTTATGGCGCAAGGCGTTGTAGGCCATATTGAGAATAGATAAAAACTTACATTTCCATGCACCTGCTAATAAATATACATTCGGGAAGACCGCAGGCAAATCTCACATAGTCGATTGAAAGTTCACTATATTCAATAAAAAAGGCTCTACTGAAAAGAATGTAATGATGCATGCGCGAATTGTTTGGCATACTTTTTTCATTTCTACAATTGGATACGTTTTAGTAGCCAGGCAACATTGACTTTCGGCGTACTCGAAATATACCATGGGCATATTAGACAAAGATAACGGGAATCTTTAGTATCCCGAAGCATTTTTCTTCTATATTCATCCGAAAACAGAGTTAGTGAAAGTGACAACTCAGCACTGGCAGCATTAACTTGAAAGGAAATCTGTTCAATCTTTGGGCTGAACAAATGAAAACCAAAATAAATATAACAAATCAAATATTGAGTGCAAAGAAAAGCAAATGATGATCCCTTATAAAACGCATCAAATAAGGATCGTAAATAGAATAAAATCTAATAAAAAGAGGTTAACATTACGCATCAATAAACCTGTGTTGATAAGACAACATGTTTCGAGAACTAGTACTGTGATTAGCTTAAAATATGCTATTATTTTCTATTGGAGATTTACAAAAGAAAAAATATTTTGCTATTAAGGCTATGCAAACCGATGAATATTAGCATAATTTATAAATTTTCAACACTCTTAAATTTAAAGTAAAATAATTTAGAGTGGATGAGGATTACAAAAAAGTACAAACATATATTAGGTTAAAGTTAACAATCGAATGTGAAAATAAATGCATGTAGAATTTACATGCAAATGTTTTTACGCAATATAAACGGTCAAATTTGTATAACAGGTTAATGAAAAGTATAATATTTGATGCCATTCAATAGTTTTTAACAATAAAGAAATACATCAACCGCAGTAAACGATATTGAGAAATTCCCTTTAATTGCATAATAATCAAATTAATGTTAACATCATAAGGCTCGTAAGAATCGAAATAAATCGAATTAAAAATACAAAAAAATATCTTGGTATCAGTATATTTTTGCCATCACAACGTATTCGGAAACATCTTACTCTGGCATGGTGCACTTTACAAGTCTCATAACATGTGCGCAATACAGGAAATTTTAAAACTTGTCCAATGCATTTCTACAAAGTAAAACATAGTTAATCTATCACTCAAAAAGCAAGATATTGCATAAGCATACTTAACTTATGTGACGCTAGGCTCCGCTTTCAATTTGTGACCCGATTTTATTATTTTTGGAAAGTCGTTTTAGCTACACTTTCCATGCCTGTAAGTAGTTTATTGCCGTCGAAATCTCTCCATTATAAATCGTTAACCTCAGCAAGAGCTCAGAATATCCACGACTAAAAGTAAAATCAATATCAGAGATATTGCACAAATTATTGATTGCGCTTTTAGCTTCCCCTTTATTCTCCCTTCACCATTGCAAGTAGCTGACCTACCCCTTAATAAGATGACAGTAAATAATAGCCCATTTGGAAATAGACTTTCGCAGTTAATGAGATTCAGTCCCAACAAAAATCATTAATCATTTAAATAATTTTAATATTATCAGCTAAGAACGTCACTGCAAGACATTGCAAATAGAAAACTGTCTCAATAAAATATAGTCTGCAAATGGGAAGTTATAATGGCCCTAATGTCAAGTTCACAAAAGTTACGTTAACTGGTAAAATGATGACGCTGAAACAAATGTTTACTTGGTAAAGTTGCAAAACAAAATTGACAAACGAAATCAATAAAAGTGATCCATTACTAAAAAAAAAACGTTGACGATGGGCTCACTTAACGGGCTTGTGAATATAAAAAGCACATATTTCATTGTTTTCATCATGTTAGATATCTTAATTGCGAAATAAACTGCAAAATCAAGTCAAAAGACGCAAGGCAAGCTTATTGCTAAATTTAAGCTCTGCTTGCAAAGCAATGCAGTTATTAATGCAATGTGGCATGCGACAGCACTACCAATAATACAAATCGTTTAAATCTTTGCTTGTCGTATTATTCTTCTCACATATCTCGCTAATTTTTCTCACTGTAGCTTGAGAGTTTCATGGATGAAATTGCACAGTACATATCACAGCTGCTTACAAAACCAGCATACCAGTACATTCTTTTTTCCATAATCACATTTCGAAAATAATGGAGCTCAGTTGCAGGGAAGAATGTACTCCAAATACCCCAATTTCGCAAATAAAATTACAGCGAAGATGAGATTAGCTCGCTGCGTGCAAACTCCCTCGTCTCGATTGGGAATCGGGGATCACGAAAACTGCATGCAGCAACAACACATTACTAAGAGGAGCTTGTTATATTTTACTATGTCATGCATGAATAACAATAACAATGCTCATCACATGCGAAAAAGGTGATGTTTTTCTCGCCAATCAACAATAGGAACAATGCACCCCATTATGGTATAATGGAAGATAGGAAATGATAAATAGAAATTGCTGATATAAATCACCAGCAGCAGACTTGAAAATTGCTGCAACCAAAGTGGGGTTAACTATGAAGACGATCGAAGAAAGAGCTGGCTCTTATTTGAAGTAGAAAATGGCCCCTTAATGGCTTCCGCCGTTATCTATCATTCCGTATTTATACAAAATAGCAGCATAAAAAAACTGTTATTGCTAACACAAAATTAACCACAGTAACATATTAACTAACTAAACACAGATGCTACCAATCCTACTTTTAGAAGAAATTACGTGGCATATTTCATCATTGTATTATTAAATATATAAAATTAAGGCAAAATTATCATACCACATTTATAAAAAACAAAATGCTTGGCTGATTTAGTTTGATATAATATAAGTTAGTGCTTCTATTTGTCATCTGATAAAGGCTTTTATTTTTAGCTATTTACAATAAAGTAGATTTCGTTCAGTTTTAACGCATTACAAATGAACGCAAACAAACTAACAGTCGAAATCCTTGGTCATTTTTTCCGAAAAGACAGTATGGCGATATCATTAAATTGAATAATGATCTAGTGAAATATGTTAAGCACGTTGGAAGTCCCAAATTGCTTGTAAGCATTTGTACAGCTCCAAGAGATGATATGGAAATACATGTCCAGATATGGCTGAATATTGCATTGTTTAAGACTTGAATATAGGAATTCTTAAAAGAAAGGATTTAGGATAAATAAGCAAAAATTAAAAGTGTTGGGAATGAAATCCGTCCATGGGATGCGCTAATATAAGGGTATGATTGAACGTAAAAGAAACTAACATTTTAAAAGAATGAGTATTTTGAAAAGAAAAATACTTTGCCTGGTAACGTGAAATTGATGGACCATATCTTAAGCGTAACCTTCGAGCAGGCAAAATTTAATTGAATTCACTTAAACACTCGATCTCAAGAACACCACATGGGAAATTGCGCTCATAGTCAAGAACTCATAATTGAATTGCCATGCATGAAAGGACAATATTTGCCATTGAACAACAGTTTCAACCACATTAGCTAAACATTGCGTTTAAGGCTATGAAATTCGAAGTATCCAAAACGGCAGACAAATACTTGTTTTGCACATTTATGGCCTATCAAATAATACAGTATATACATGCATGTTACCAATTTCACCAAATAACTTAAAGAACAGCAAGCATCATGCGATTCCTCTAATAGGTGTTTAAGAAATGCTAATTTAATGCTCTAAAATGATTCATTTAATATGACAAGTGGTGTTTACCGATAACAAAAACCAGCAGCCGGTAAAGAATGTCAACTACATACATTCTATTAAAAACAATACTGGTTTTGGTGACATAATTAAAATCAATCACTTCAAAGTTTCTTGAATAGTTTAGGCAAGTTCCTCTTTAGTTTAGAAATGTCGTTACATTTTAGGCGAATGTGAACATTACTTACCACGAACAGCGTTTTGTTAACGTGGCAAGTTTTAAGAGAAAAAACTAACAAACGACCTTGCTAATGAGACACAAAGTTGTGTCAGAAGAGCAGTAATTGAAATGCACTAACAACGCAGCAAAACAGAAAAAATTGGAATCGTCAGTGACCAGGGAATTGTCTATTTGTGTTACATCGATCGCAGGAGGTGCTGCTTCAGAAAAGGGGAAAGGCTAAGCAAACACATAAGCGAACGAGATAAAAAGGGGCCTTCTCGATCTTCTGTTTGTTAGGAAAACATGCATTTTCTGTCCTTGGGAGAATTGCGCTCTTCTCCACTTCAATTTTTCCAAGCCAATATTAAGAAAACAAACAAGTCAGCTTATTTGAAGCGGGAATAGCTAGACGACCTGAGCTGGCCAAGCCGTGAACTCCATTGACCCAAAATGCGTTTCTCTGAGAAGGTTGATGGTGCTAGAGTGGATTAGAAAGGCATTCGAGGGTTCGGTTTGCTGCTCCTAATTAACCGGCACATGTGTTTGGCATAAATGGGAAGGACTGAGCCATAACGTGGCTTGGAAAGCCGTCAACCCTCCATAATAGATTTGACACCGCCGTATACCAGCTTCCTGCTAGGCAAAACTGATAATGTGGACTCAGGTTATTAGGAAACATTGGCAAACAATGCGTTCTTCGTCTGTACGCATGATGTAATGCCACCCTAAATGCTCGCGAAGGCATAAAACGCACTGGGATCAATCATCTTGGATATTCAAGTAGACTAACTGGTCCCGACTATTTATATTAAAAATGCAATGAGCCGTATATTCGCGATGCGGTTATTTACCTTTATTTAATAGCTTTCTGTAAAAATGAAAGAAAAAAACAGTAACTAGGTGCTCTGTCCTTATATACATAGGCAAACACTGCTGTTTCTATTGCATTACAGAGAAAGCTGATCATATCTGCTAACCTATAGCGTGCTTGCTTTGTTCCAAGAAGGCAAACACTATCCATGGACATTAATAATTAGGTTTTAAGTTATTAAAATCCCCTAAATATTTTCGCATAAGTCAATTTATCACTGATATTGGTGATTTAGTTTTTGTCTGACTATCGCTAATTAATGTCTGACTTTTCACAAGAATCTTAATGCAACTAACAACTTGCACTTATTGTTTAGTTATCGTCAGTTAATATGGCTCATGTTATTAAGTATGTATTAAGTATTCAACAATGATTGCAAGTTTTGAAACACTAGCACACAAGAATTATGTTCGTTAGACCACCATTTTTTAATTTATTAGATTAAGACCTAAAACGAACAACGCTGCACTATACTATGCAACCTGTGGTATGCAAATCTGAAAGTTTAAAAACCGATATGTCCCAAAATTTTTAAACGAGCTAAAATGACCGTGCATGGAGGGCAATCAGATATAAAACTATAAAAATTAAAAAATTAAACGAGGTCTAATTCATAAGTATTTTATAATTCGTGTATTTCCTAATCAAACATTATAAAAACTCTTGAAAATATTTCAAAGTTGTTAAACATTGCATTGTAACAATTTTACTAATCAGTTTGCCAAAATACATATTACGATTTGTGGGTGCTAGATTGCATCAAATTGCATTCAGTCTGTATAATATGTGCATTTTAATATCAGTGCTTTTTCATTAAGCCTACGCCTCGCGTTCATGCGAAAAAGGGGAAAAAAGGTCTGTAAGAAAAACAGTTGATGAAGTTGCACGCGAAGATCAAATAACCTGAAGATCACAGGCATGTGCACTTTAATAAATATTGGCAATTCTATGGCAGATGTTCTGTTAAGATTTCAATTTCCTGGCCATTTACTTTTTTCGTTTCACATAAATGGAAACGTTCTGGAAAACCTAACTGAAGCATTTTTATTTCAGTTTGTACAATTCAGGAAATACTTCTTTTAGTATAACTTAAACTGCTTGTATCTCTGAGACAGCTCTAATTTAGGTCTTCTACAGATATGGTCAGAGAAATTATAAACTTCGGTTAAAACCTCTTCAAATCGATGGTATAATTCACTTCGAAGATTTAATAAAAAATGCTCTTCTAGAATTAGTTTCGCTGTACTGCTGTAGTAGAATTGAAACACCAAAAGGAGCTTTGTGTTATATTGCACAAAGAGTAACGGATAAGTGAACTCATTCACTGATGGTCGTACATCTCGTATCCACTTTGCACATAACATACTTGTTCATTTTAGGACAATAACGATAAATTTTAATTCCTGAGGCTGGCTTGTTTCCAAAAAAAGCAAAACCTAAAGAAATTGCTATGAACTATGTTGATACATAACATTTTAATCAGCAAAAAGCTCATTAGAACAAATTTCAAAAACGTAGAAAGTATAATAAGAATGTATCGCAGTTCCAGCAAGTGCTCAAATCTCATTTGCAGTTGAGGATTAATCTCAATATTTTTTCGACCATTTCACATACTTTTTTATTTCTAGAAATTGCTTATCAATAACATAGATCCACATCACTAATAAATTGCAATGATTGGAAGTTATAAGGTCAATTTTATTTAAGATACTGACCTCTATATACTTTTGTATAAATTGCGTATCATTTCTATTTCTATTGATACACAGAAAATAATCAAGGTAATTTTCATACACCAAAATATATTTCGTAATAATTAAATATAATATCTTAATAAATATCTTAAAACTTGATTGAGGCATCGTTCTATATGCATTAAGATTCCCTTTTTTAATCACAGTTAAGTCTTACATAAACGGCATCTTTTCTACTATTTAAGTAAACACTAAACACGGATTCCATTTAGCTGTACCTTAAATAGATTTATTATTTTGTGAAGGATATTTTCAATGAACACTTAAGAATTTAAACTATGCAGCTATAATTTACTTGAGGCACAAATGCAACTGCTGTTAACCATTTCAAATATTTCTAATAATGAGTCTTTATTAAGAATATTTCTTATTTTGTAACGGACGTATTGTTTTGGATTTCGACTACTAACAGCACAGTAAACACTGGAAAATGATTACAAAAGCAGTAATACCTGTTAACATGTTTTCGCCTAACTTAAATTAAAATTATGCAATAATATTCTCACACTGAAGCTCATTAGATTACAGACAATGTAGGATACTAAAAAGTACATGCACAGTATGTGAATGTGAAAAACTCTTTAAAAAAGTACGTTTAGCGTGATGTCATGACTATCACTTGCGAAGCTACCGAAAGGCGTTATTGCCTGAAATGCATTATCTGCAAAATCATCGAGTATGTTTGGATAATGTCGCCTTTGTAATCCCTAAAACATTATACACAGCTGCGGCTTTATGATCCACGAAGGATGTTTAAAATGCAAATTATTAACCGCTGGCAGCCTTGCAGCAAGACCCGGTTTATATGAACGCATCAAAAGCGCAAAATCAGGCCATCAGCGAAAAGGGCATAAAACGCGAGTAAATAGGATAGATTAAAGCACAAAAAGGGTGAAAGCAATCAAAAATATAACACTAGCAGAATTAAATGGGGCGCCAGTCTGATATCAATACACAGTAAAATAGGTGACTGACCTAAAAAGAGGAGTTAAAAGAAAAGCTTTAATACTTCAAAATCTGTCAATGCACTGCAGTGACTTTTAGCTTCTGCCATTGCGAAAAGTTTCTGAAAAAGAATATTAGAAAACATACGTTATTTAATGTAAATAGAACAATTATTAAAAATTTGATACAAAAAAATTCTCTAGCGAAGCTGAATTGTTCAGAAATTTGAAACGCTATATAATAATAATAATAATAATAATAAAAATTTATTCCGTATCAAGGAAAAGGAATATAAAGGTTACAAAGGCAACTCTTAGATATACCCTGTCAAATCGTAATTCGCAAAGTAGTGCATATACAAACTACTTAATAAAAACAAAATAAAATATACTTAAAACTTAAAACTAGGGGTTAAATAGATGATAAAGAAATATGAAGATGGCGAAAATAATGCGCTAAAGAACCGTGAAACTGATTGAGACAGCTCGATATTTATTGGGCTAAAACGAAGTGCTTTTTAGAAACCAGAATGTTGGCACCCAGAACAAAAGTTTAGATTAAACATTAATGGCAAGTCTGGGAGGCAAACATGGAGTGTATACATCAGCGGAAAATGAGGTATAAATATAACAGAGCGATTAGAAATTGAATCAAGAATTGGCAGGAAACTTGAAAGTTAGAGAAAATTGAAGATGAAAGTAAAATGTTTGGCGAGAAAACAGATTGCCTGAATAAGCGATGTTTGAATAATTAATTGACATGGAATATGAAGTTTGGAACCAGCAGGCTGAAAATAAGAGGAATTACAAGGGTGAAGGAAGGGCTGGCATAACATGTCAAACAATTGAAAAGCCCCAGACATTAACAACATACATGAATCAATTTTCCAAATGTATTAGAATAAGATTCAAGCATGTGTTACGTTTCACAAAACGTATTATGAGAACAATTCAAATGAACCCGAGTGACAAAACGTTCATTTTGTATTATTTCCGTACTTCCTTCACGGCATTTGAACAAGTTTTAAAAACAGACGAAAGAGAGATGAAGCGCGGTTCCAATTTAAGCAGAAAATTTCGCATATTCACGTAATTACACGGGACGTTGCTTTCTGATTTTTAACATCTGGTGTGTAAACAGAAAGTTTCCTATAATTTAATCATTAACTTTAGGAACTTAGCGCAGCACAAGTAAGTTAAAACGAAAGTTTATGCTGACTTTCGTAAGTGTTCGTTGCGAAAGTGCATTCTCATAACGAAAGATGACCCCTACTTTCGTTTCCGCATTTGCGAAAAACAAATTGCACTCTTGCACACGAAAGTTTTATTTTACCAAAAAGTGCAATTATTTTCGTAAAATTTAACTTTCGTTTAAATCTTTCGTGTATTGCGCCGAGTCCCTTTTTTACGCGTATTTACATAACTTTTAATGCAACGTATAATTGGGAATTTGCGCAGGCATACAAAAGTTTAAATAAAGTTTTGTATTTACAAATGCCCCTACTTTTGTTACAAAAACTGAGGTCTTAAAATTCAAGCCAAAACATAAAAAACATGATTGATTAATGGCATCATGTGACCCAAGACATCATCCGCAAGGAAACTTCACATGCCAAAAGTCATCCATTCTTCAAGATTTCTGCGGGTCTGTTTGAAAATATGTTCACAGGTGACCGCACCTATTTCAACTTAATGGCTGAGATTTCCTTTTCAAACAGCAAAATCTACTTGCATCGGATATTTATTTTAATTCGCTACGGTCTAGTTGAATAAAATGACGAAACCGAGTCATTAAAATAATAATAAACAGCAACCGCAACGACGCTGGCGTCTTTCAACGCAACCTCGCGATAATCGATTTTAATGCAAATATTTCAATTAAAAACATTTCCGGTGCGAGTATAGCACCACGTGTGAAATTAATTTCCCCCATTCGTGTCTGTCTATTTGAGGTAATTTTGAAGAACGTCTCTACCAAACAAATTACATTGAATAATTCGTCACTAGCATGACAAGGGCACAAAATATACCAGGCAAGGGTGGCACTACGAACGAAACAATTCAATCCTACAAATGTTGTTATCGTCACATTACCGAACAAACTTCCTGACATAAGAGGAATTTTAACAATACTTATTCCGTGTCCAAAAATCCAAGCATAATTCACTATAAACATAGACACGAATGCACTTTTTTCTTGCAAATTAGGAAAGTTGATCGAACGGCGTATACATTTCGTAACAGCCGGTTTCATTCCTTATGCAATGTCCCAAATAAAGCTCACATTTTAACAAAACAGCTTATTTTGTTTCGTGTAAACCGCACGTCAATTTGAATAGGAAAAAGTACCAGACACAAGTGTCATTACGCGTCCCTAACATGTGCTGTCCTATTTTCATATCAAATGACTGCAACCTTCAAGGCAGATTTTCACATAATCAGACGTTAAAATAACGTCGTTTTTAAAGCGTTCGACCCTATTCCCACCGAATCTGAAACGAGTTCGAAAACGTGGTTTGGTCGAGAAAACAGATTAAAGATACCGAACGGCCTTCCAAAAAGAGGGGTATTCACAGGATGTGCGGTGCATCATGGGAGTTGGCGTGGTACACATTATGTCCGAAACTAGGAAAATTAGAAAATGTATAGTTTCCGGCTGTCCTGATACAATTCGTATTGCAATATCAAAACTCGTTTCGGTTGCCATACGAGTTCTGAATGTTAGTGGGAATGGGAATGCTATTCGAAACAGATCGTATTTCTGTGGCTTTTTTGAATTAGTAATGAATGAACAAAGAGTGACATCTCTTTATTGAAGAAATTGAAGAGGATAAACGTTCCTTCACATAACCGTCCTACAGTCTATTAACTGCTCCACTGCTAGTGTTCGTTGTTAAGAGGTTTCACTGAACGTCTAATCTACAAAAGAACACCACAAAAACCATCAACACTAACAACAGACTACCGACCGAAGATGAATTCGTGATGCCTCGATAGACGCAAGATAAATCTGAAGTCGAAACAAAGCCTCATTACTGCAATCGACCAGACTTTACACGTATTTACATTTAAGTCTGATTATGCTAAGCCCGAGATCGTCCTTACGTTGGAACGAGTCCGATGAACTACCACTCAAACTATGAGAGTTTCCCTCGCCATTTCACTCTCCGCATAATCCCACAGAGAGAAACCCAAGTGAACAGACCATGTGAGCTTGCCCTCGATCAGGTACGATGGTTACTACAGCTCTCACCTCTTCAGTGCCGGACCTCCCATCTTGAAACACGGACCAATTTGTAGCCAATGAATGGCGGATTTCAAAAGGGCGAATCCGCAGTGTACTTCTCTTTCATTGGCTATAGAATGATGCAGCAGACGCCATTGGAAAGGGCGCGAAACAGCCCGTGTTTCTATTGGCTAGAGCTTAAAACCAACTGACCAAAGTTCGCCAAATCCATCTTGCTTAAAACCGCTCTAGTTAACAAAGATGGCGTCTTTTTTTCCTTAAGTGGGCTGAGCTTTTAACGGAAAGGGAATGTTAAGCGTGGTTTTTTCGATAGTTTCTATCCGTTCACCTCTCAAACGGACACCAACATTCCTAGAAAAAATTACCTTTCCTAGTTAAACGTTATGCCGTTTAGCGAGATGTGCACGCAATTTCCGGGGTTCCCCTTTAAGGCCTCCAATCGTCGCTAATTTGCCAAAGGATTAAGAGCGTCCCATTAATGAAAAATACAAGTAAAACAATGGACTCCCCTCGCCCCCCTTCCACCTCCCATTGTTTTCCCGCCAATAAAATTTCCCCGAAGCGCCGTTAAGAGGCTAATAAAAAAACACTCAAACGCTCGTGCAACAACAGCCCCCTAGCGGACTCAATTTGCATATTAGCGAACACTTTTTTATCCCATTATTTCCCTCAGACCCGCGAAGCC
>JAQIXS010002434.1:0-22921 GCA_034700785.1 Rossiulus vilnensis
AAGTAAGATATTTTTTTTTACTGTGGGCGTGTTTTTACCGCATCGCACGTACCGCACTGGTGTGCGCCCTGCCTAACCCTTTGACATGAACAGTGTCAGATTTAATTAATTTTGTATAACATGAGCTAATGAATGTTGAGTACGTGTAATATGCTTGCAAACGTTGACCTGATGACCTTCTGAATACTGTTGTCATCCAGCCTGAAAATCTCGTCGTACCCTGGTACTTGGTGGTAACAGGAGTGGGACGAAACCACTTGCTCGGTCCTGTTTACTATTTTTTATCGTTTCTTATCACTTTGCTTATGTAATTGAAATTCCGGACACAATTTCGCATATATTTTAAGGCGTCTTTAGTTACTGTTTACTCATCATTTTTTACTTCCTTTGTTTTTTGTCGTTTTTGCCACACGATGCATGGATGGCTTAAAAAGGTTTTTTACTACCTTGGCATTTCTTTTTGAAAGTGCTTTTTAGCGTTTTGAAAGAACTAATAGTGCAATAGCGCAGATCTTTTAATGCTTTATTCACTGCTTTAAACAAATGCATCATGTTGATTACGCATTTTACATCGATAACGCTTTTATACGCAATTATAACAATTTATATTTTGCCTTTCATCTAATATGATTAGATAATTGATAGTTTTCCCATGAAAAGAAAATACTAATAATAGGAATAATTATTTTTTCACATCAAGGTACCAGCTTAGTCCTCTCAATTTCGATAGTTTTTAAGGTGATTTTTTAGATAAATCTTTCATCTTACATGTTCTTATATTTTTCATTTATTTTGCAGCTTATCACCAAAAACTTCGTCGAGCCTGCGCCTGTTCTGGATCGAAATTACTTAAGCAGTTGAAGAGGAGGCTCCCCATTTTGAAATGGCTACCATCCTACAACTTCCGGAAGGACACTTTAGCCGACATCATCGCCGGAATCACCCTGGCCGTTGTCCAAATTCCCCAAGGTACATACACGTAAATGCACATGCATACGGTTTTAAACCTTATATCTTCAACTGAAATTCGTTTATGCTTAAAGTTCTTCAAAATAAAACTGAGCTGGCTTGTTTCCATACATTTTTTTCTGGATCAAAGATTCTTATATTTCAGCAAGAAACCAAAACTATACATTGACAGGAAACATTCCTCAAAACCTACAGTTGCTAACAGTTTGCGATTGCTGAATTTAAAACTTTCAATAACAAATTTTAAATAGAAATGTACTTATTCAAATAATTAAATGAAGATATTACCACGCAAAATAATTACATATATTTATAAAGTATACAGTTGCTTTTTGAATTTGGTAAAGTGTGATACTTATAAGGATATTTTATCGTTGGTAACTTTAAAACTAAAATAAGAAACGAGTTTGTAAAACTACTTGTATATTAGATAAAAATTTGAATAATGCAGATACAGGTTTAATTACTTAAATAATCATCTCCTGCTTCTGAATGTTGACACGGGCAGAGTGCTCGCTTAGCCGTCACTAACCCCGTTTCATCTTTGTACTTGTACGAGATGGGACCAAAGGAGTCGAAACGGGTCATCGACCTGCCTGCCTACTTTTTCATTTTGGTATCAAACCAGATGTTTTTCCATGTGCTGACCTTAGACTGGTTTCTAATGAGGTTAACGTACTGCTCGCGCTTTCTCAGTTTCATATCCAAACTTAGTGAAAGTATGAAAAGCTAAAGATGAATTATTTATCAGCAAATTCTGTACTCTGACTCAGCACCAGACAATTGAACAATAAGTTTGGTAATTAGTTCTTGATTTGGCTGGAATTGTGTTGATCGTTTGGAGATGAATTGCTCCATAAATCAACTTTCATCAGTGTCATTACAGAAATGTTGCCATGTAAATTTCAAAGATGGACTGTTATTCGAAGCCAAACTGGCTCCTTCAATTATTTACTTCAATTTACTAATGTTATCTCTTTGGAATTCACTAAGCCAGCCAAATGTTATCGATTTTAAAATGAGCGGAGTTTCCCAAAATTCGAAACACAAAAAACGACCCTACTACTCCACTGCCATTATATTATTATAAATATGAATTAAGCACACAAAAGAAAGCGTAGCATTCTGATAATGAAGCGAGAAATAGGGGCGTGTAGTTTCGATTATTATAATTCACAGCTATCTGGTTTTGGCTCATTTTAGTGTGCATTAACTAATCTACAGTTAAAACGTGTTTAAGGCAACTCTCTCCATTGTCATCATTCATCAGTGATGCTTTTCAGAATTTCGGCGCAATTCGCCTACGATCTTAATGTAGAGTAGGATGATTGAAGGGCTAGAAATAACTTTTCTTTTTTGTTTGATCTCAGTAATAACAGGTTGCTTAATTCAATCAGATTTTGAACAATAAAACATTTTGACAAGGCCAGTCGAGGAGCTTGGCCTCTGCTGAGTACGATAAACTGGCACCATCTGTTCATTTTTTGCCAATTGTTCTTTTTGGGAACCTGTAAGCAGATTTCAGAAGTGGCCAACTGATGGTGCTCACCGCTGGCGTCACCTACCAGCGGAAAAACCTTTCTCTAGCATGATGTACTTTTAAATTCATGCCAACGCTTTTGTGTTAGGCTGTCAGCATAGATATGTCATGTGATAGGGGTTGGTTGAATCCTTCTGATTTGACTGATATTAATCACGTGTAACTGTACGATTTAGTAAGATTATTAACTTTTCGTATGAAAGCTCAAAATTAACAGAAGTTTTAAGTTAACCAAAGCTTTTGGTAAATACGTAAGTAGGGACAACGTTTTTAAAAAATGTATTTTTGTAACAAATATTTATTGGAAACGCAAAGAATAACTTACACTTATGTAAATTTTGAACATTGATAGGATAAGTTATTAAACTTACAAAATAACGTTGAATTACAGTGAAACCTGACTTTATTAACGACCCAAGGGACCGGAATAAATCGGTCCGCGAAATTAGGTTTTGTACGTTACAAAAATTACATTAAAAGTACAGGCTGGGCTTTTTCAAGAGACCCTAAAAATCGGTCAAAATGATCAGGTGGTCTACATAGCGATGTGGTTAATTTGACAGGTTTCACCCTATTATCAAAACCTCCTTTCAACCGTTATTATCCATGCATGGTCACGAGAAACAAGTTTTCAAATATTGATTATAGGTGGCACTATTTTAACGCGTATTTTTGCAAATGTTTTGGCGCACCGTTTGCATACAAAACTTTGTATTATGCAAAAAGTACAATTATTTTTGTTGCATTTAATTTTTCTTTAAATGTATTTTAGCACACTACGCTAAGGGTATAATTTTAGCACACACAAAATTACAATATAACTTGGAAGAAATTAATTCTTTCTTATGTGGCGATTATTTAAGAAAATCCTGAGTGATGGTTTCCTTAAAATTCACCTATCCGACAGCAGGTTGGCAATAACCCAACAGTGTATCAATTCAATTCGAGTTAAAATCCTACTGTCAGCAAAGACCCATATGCAAAAGAAATGTATTTCTCAACTGTATTAAGATGGAGACAATATTTCATTTCAAATATCAAAATGCATTTCATTTGCATATGGGCATATGTCATGTGATAGTGGGAGGTGAAATCCACTAATCCATGCCCTGTTTCGTTATTTTCATAAGCTTTTGATTAATTATTTTGCTTTGTAATCACCATTTCTGATTCCTTTTCTTTGATTCATCTTTGCAGCAATGGCCTTTACTATGCTGTCGACTGCTTCACCCATCCTCGGGCTTTACGCCACGTTCTTTTCCACAGCAGTCTACTTCTTCCTTGGAACATCGAAGTTCTCCTCCTTGGGTACGTCATCAGAACCATTGCAGGCTTGTAACGTTAGCGTCGCATACATGCATGTTAGACAAGGTTTTCCAATTATTACTTGTCCTAAAAACAGGAATGGCAGGAGTCACCTCCCTGGTCGTGGGCAAGGCAATCAGTGACCAGGTGAGCAAGGTGCAACCGGGCGTCATGCCCGATGGGATAGGGGGCAATTTCACGACGCTCTCACCCGAGGTGGACATCGATTTGCTCAAAATTCAAGTGGCCACCACCATGAGCTTCATCGTGGGCATTTTGCAGGCAAGTCACCACGATAAACTCGAAACCGAGCAACGAAGAGGGTTTTCTGATCTTTGGTCGTTTTTTCTTGTAGATCTCGATGGGTTTGCTCGACTTGGGCTCCTTGGCTTTGCTCTTTTCGGAGGTGATGATGAGGGCCTGTCAGATGGCAGCTGTCCTGCAAATGATCATCAGCCAGGTTCCGCACTTGCTTGGAATCAAAATCCAGTCCAGCGGAGGAGTCCTCTCGGCAGTCAATGTAAGTTGCAATTGGCTTGATGGATTTTTTGTATTTTTATTTTTAATTTTGTGGGAAAAATGGTTTTTGCGATTGGTATGGCACAGGTGGAGCCTGCTTAGAAATGCCATAATCTTCCTATTTTAAGGTATCGGGCTTCAGACGCAATTCGATTTTACTTTGAATGTTTTGTAAACATATTAATTGGAAAAATCACTCAATCCGCCATGTGCAACACATGCAGTGTATCTTCTAAGCTGGAAATGCTGGAATTGTACTGGATTGCTATTTTGAACCTGGAACTATACTGACAATGGAATTATTTTTTTCATCCTGGAGATTTTCAGTTTCAAATTTATTTTCGTCGCAAAAAAGAAATTAATTTGGACTAAGAAGAAGTTAAATTAAAAAAGCACTCAGTTTGACCAGGCAGCTTTATTATTGTGCTATCCGTGACCATATAATTATTTAGGTAGATACATTGTTTAATTACTAAAAATACGTCATTTTATAAAAACGAAATAATTATAAGCCCTGGATATTCTTGTAAATAATAGGCATACTGGCGTTTTAAGGTCTACCCTAAAGGATGCCCAAAATACACCATCATTATTATTGATAAATATTTTTTCCTGTGTAGAATTAATGTGTTGTCCACTGGGCTTTGTGTTGTTTGTATTATTTTAAAATGCTTCGTGTAGTTATAACAAAAGAAACCGTTGAAGAAATTCGAAGGCGGTTGCATTACAGGGAAAACCGGCTCCAGCCGTTTAATTAACTTTTATTTTTATTTTTTTCGCCCCTTCATCTTCTTCTCAATTTTTTTAAATAAACCTGACTTTTTCAAATTACAAAAAAAACTCAGACCCTAACAAATATTTAAAACAAAAATGTTGGAGTAATTTGTTTTGCGTGGTGGACATCACTTTAGGTCTACCTTAAAATTGCGGTTAAGTAGACATGTACGTTGTTCAACTGCCAAGTTCCTTTTAAAATTCAACTTAGATATTGCACCTTCATAGATTTTTCTCCGTATTATTAAGACATGTGCCTAGTATTTATACTATTTAAATGATAAACAGGATAAAAACCTTTAATTTCAATCTCAGCTTACATATCTTCCGCTGAACTTAAATGCACGATGTTCCAATGGCAAAGAATTTGACATATTTTTACAAATATTATCCTCCTTTTTCAGAATATTATTCAAATCTGCGAAAAACTGCCCGAAACGAACATCGCCACGTTGCTCATTTCAATCGTGAGCATCATCATTTTGGTGCTGGTCAACGAATGCATCAACCATCGCTTCAAGCACAAGCTGAAAATTCCTATTCCCATCGAAATCATATTGGTAAGCCTCAATTTGGCTAATTTAACATAGGAATCATTTTGGGAATCATCATTAATCCAGTCCATCTTTTCACTCGCAGATCATGATCGGCACGTTGGTCTCGTACTACGTCAACCTGAGCGCCAATTACGAAGTCAGAATACTGAGCTTCATTCCTACTGGGTAAGAATCTCGGTTGACCATTATTGTCTTGGATCTTCGCATTCTGAGAGTTTCGCAGTCGGAGACCTTGAATGACCATTCGTTTCCATCGCAGTTTGCCCACTGCCACACCGCCTCGTTTCGATCTCATCCCCGAGCTGATGGTGGACTCCGTGGTGGTCACCGTGCTCACCTTTACCATCATCATGTCCCAGGCTAAGGTGCTGTCCAGCAAGTACGACTGCTTTCCGGATATCTCCCAGGAGCTGTTCGCCAATGGTGTGGCCAACATCCTAGGCTCTTTCTTCTCCTCTCTGCCCAGTTCCTTCGCCTTCGTCAGGTGCATGCTGCTCATCCAGCTGGGAGCCCGTTCGATGGTAAATTGAACAAATATTGCCAACGTTGATTTTGATCACAAACAAGCAGCTGTACAATTTCGACTAATCCTTATGTTTATTTTTGTATTTCTAGCTGTGCTCAGTGGTTTGCGCCATCACATTGATGCTCGTTTTACTATTTATGGGCCCTGTGTTTGAACCTTTGCCTTATGTGAGTTTCACGTAATTTCAATTCAGATTCATTCATTCTAAACAATATCAAATTCATTGTTAGATTTTATATGATAAACCAACACATGCTCTTCTGAAAGATCTAAAATTTCCGTTTATAAATTTGTCTCTCCCAGAGTGTTTTGGCTGCGATAATCATCGTGGCTTTGGCCGAAATCTTGCTGGATCTCAAAATGATCAAGAGCACCTGGAAATCGGTGAAAACAGACTCGGTAAGTTCATTATTTCTTAGGACTTTAGCCGCCATTTTGAATTGTATGTCAGATTGATTAATAGGTGATTTTCTAATTTTAATTTATACAGCTTGTGTTAATGATAAGTTTCATGGCGGTCTTCCTGCTCGATTTGCAATACGGAATCGCTGTAGGAGTGATCGTTTCAATGATTTTCGTGGTCTTCAAGTCAATCCGGTAAGGACCGAGTCTCAAGTTCACTTCAGTGATGGTATTATGAAATGACAGTTACTTATGCACAAATAAAACGCTGTTTAGAGTCGAGATATCCACTCTTGGGCATGTCAAGGGAACCGATATGTATCTGGATGTGAAGAAATACAAAAAGGCAACTGAACTGGAGAACATTAAGATTCTGCACATTGGTGGGGCGCTGTTCTTCGGCACCAAAGATAGGCTCAAGAAGAAGGTGGACAAAAAAGTGATCAGGTAAGCATCAGACCCATATTGTCAAAATTTAGTCCTTGTTTATATTTGAGTGTAGATCTAACAGGTTTTTTTCTCAAAAATTTGTAAAGGGTTATCGAAGAGGCTAGACAAAGGGGCGATATGTCCACCATCGCTGATTCCAGGTTGAACATAACGACACTCGTTCCAAATGAGGTAATTATTTGCAGCATGGTCATTTACTGAAAATCAGCTGGGATTAAAAGCAAAAAATGATTCCCAAATTTGCTTTCTTTTGTGCTCCGCATTTTCTCTAGAAGATGTTAAAATTACACGCGTTCCAAATATTTGTATATATTTATTAATGAAAATGTGGAAATATAGTTTTTGAGTGCTACTTTTTAGCGGGTGCCCACCTTTGTCTGTTTTTTAAATCGTTTTTTCAAATTTCTGCGATTATTAAAGTAATCAGAGTGATTGGAGGATAAAATGTGAGGATCGGGTATTCAAAGCGATAAACTAGTTTTCAAAATTTCCAAAAAACACTTTTTGTCATAAAAAATGCCTTAACCAAAGAGTGACTGAGTCTAGATAGTTTTCTATAAAAAATTGAAACATGAAGTTTACTCTACATCTTTATTTTTAGGTTGTGTCCAATGGATCATTGAAGGATACTGCACAGACCGAAACCTCGGTGCCGTCCATGGTGGTCATCTTAGACTTTTCATCGGTTAATTTTATTGACACTGCAGCTCTCAGGCAACTAGTACTAGTGAGTAATATTTTTTTTTGTTAATTGCAAACCTAAACGAATTTTTTTCCATTAGCATGCCACGTGTAATTTCCAGTGTATATTAACGAATTTCTCCGTATTCATTATTTTCCAGATCAAAGAAAATTTACATAAAGTGGATGCACTTTGTTACTTGGCTGGCTTAACAGGTGAGATTTTCTCGATTTTGTCATGTTTCATTATGCTTGGATATTTTTCCGCACATTAAATAGGTAGTGCAAATTTAGAAAATTGCATAACAGCGTTTAAAGGTCTGTTTTCGAGGTTTGTCGTCCTTGGTCTTGTTTTTCAAATCATACTTTTAAAACTCTCAGACTCATTTTTAAGTGATTGGTCTAATGATCAGAGAGGATGGTCTTGTTTTTTAAAACATTTTTGGAAAGTCATGCTCTGCAAGTCCTATTTTTAAATGATCAGTTAATATGGGAATATAGTTGGATTAACAAAAGAATAAACTAATTCTTAACCAATCAGAGCTATTTAGCTTATAGATCATGCCTTTCCGTATCAAGAATGTCACGCCTAATGCCCACCGATGGAAAATAAGTCATGGGACAGGAAAGATTAATTGCACAAGAGGCTCTTGCATTCTATTGGCCCATTTGAATTCCCAGTTTCTTCTTTTGTAAATCCGACTATAGGGGATGAAGTAGTTAAAATAATAAATTGGTCTTGTTATTATGTCAGTGCAAATTTTAGTATTCCTTATCTGAAAACTGATTTTGTTTATCTGATTATTTAAAGTAATTAATGTTGGACATGGAAAAACTCACATCAACAAACAAGTTATTTATATTTTTTTTATTAATTCTACATTTACAGTGAAGGTCCTGAACACGCTGGAAAAGTCAGAAACCTACCCGAAAGTAAAGGGCAACATTTATCCCACAATCCACGATGCGGTCATCGGTGCCCAAATAAAACTGATGCCGGTCAGGGAGTTGGCAGCTTCACCTCAACACGTCTACGACAATCCTGTCTTTTCACAGCCAAAGTGATACTGCTTTAACAGTTTCACGGAAGTCAAGCTTAAATTCTTCCCAACACCAGTCGTTCTTTCGGTCGAGTGATGAATCAATGGTCAAGTGTCCGTCTTAAGTTTTAAGAAAATCGTTTTTAGGCATTTGTCGGTGAGTAACCGTCAATCCAGCCAAGTAGCCCAATGTTTGTTTATTTGCACGTAACAATGGTAACTTACCTGTGGGTGTCAGAGCTCTGCTGCGCAGTGACAATGCGTCTTCCGACCCTGTAATTTTGGGAATTTTAGAACGAGTTTTAACGACTTCCTTGTAGATATCTGTACATTATTCTTGACTATATTTTCGGTGTTTTAATTTAATCCCCGCGTTTATATTTTTATTACCAATCACGGATGTAGTGAAAGTCGAACATGGTGGCGCCCCCTATAGCTGTATTTGCATGGACAAGCAATTGCGCTTTCACCAATACGTGTTGTACATAAGCCCTGCCTGTCTGGTTACAGGTGGCTTTTTTATACTCAAATAAAAACGTATTCAAAAAAGTTTCCTGCGAGTGTTCATAATTGAAGTAGTCGTTGTTTACACCGGATATAATAATAATAATGATAATATAACGGCGGTTTTTGTATAATTATCACCCTATCACCTTTTGAAAGTCCTGTAGGATTCATGCGAACCTGGAAAGTTAGGGATAGTCAGGGAAAGTCAGAAAAGAGAAAAAATGGTCAGGGAAAGTTACATTTTGGCTCGAAAATCAGGTTAAGTCAGGGAGAATCCTAGTGAAAATACACAGAATTTTGGGAGGCAATTTCAATGAAATACACTCAAAGCATCATTTTCTATCTAGATTTTATAAAAAGTGTCGCCTACGGCGTTGTCTCAATAATAATGTCAAATAAATATTATATTTAAATATAAACAAAAATCCATGGTTAACTAATTAAATTTCAGTTTATGTTTGTCCATGTTCTTAAAGTGATGTACAGTATAATACTGTATTAAACATACGTAATGAGCAGTTTAAGTGTTTGACGAAAAGGCCTAAATTTCCCATCACATGCTCTACCCAGGCCTGCCTACATTAGACGCTGTTTTAGTAAAGTTTAAGTTAATTGCTGGGGATGCACAGATGCAAGAAATTGATCTTTGTTATTATTAAATATCCTCTTTATGTTATTATATCTTTGTTTTAACTACAAAATTTATTTACAAAAAGTCAGGGAAATTTACTTGGTTGGTCGGGGAAAGTCGGGAATAGTTAGGGAAGTGAATTTTCAAATTTTAACACGAAGCCTGTCCTCGATTTCTGCGTGGAATGCTTCGGTCATTATTTTTTCCGACGAGGAAGTGAAGAATATCTGTGGAATTGATGTCATTTTGGGCAGCCGAAAAAAAACTGCAGTTCTCAAAATCCACAGTTGTTTTACGAAATCAAACACTGTAATTTATCCAAAACTAGAATGGACTGAGCCCACACCAATCAGCGATAGTCAACTTAGAGTTTATACTTTCCAGCATAGAGAAAGCCATATCAATGTCCGACGGGTGGTAAATGAGTCACTCATGGGGCAGAAGCGATTAATTGCAAAACATGCTTTATTTGTCCGTTTTAAGTCCCCAGTGCATTCCATGCAGTTATGGACAGACTATGCCTATAGTGCCTGCATTGTTTAAACCAAGCATTGTTAATTTTTACCTGCAGAGGATGAAACGCTACAGTAAAATGTTCGATCTGAACATTTCCAGGAGCATTCAATCATTGAAAGTAATCACAGATTTCAACAGGTTGGTTGGAAGGAGCTGTATTGGTTTGGTTGTAATCAAGAATTTCTCCTCCTGCAAAGTGCACAAAAATTAACGTATAGCTTATGAGTTTTTGGGACATACCTTTATGATGATCCCCTTCAGGACTCCAACAATCGGCCATTTACCGAAGCGCCGTTGGAATTCGCGCGCGTTGGACTTTGAACATCGCCTGGTTTCAAAATTATTCAAATGATGGAATGGCAGCTGCAGCTACTTGTTGTGCTGCTTGAGTTCAACTACACGAAGGTAAGCTACAGTATTTTCTTCTAGTTTTCGTGAGTGTTTTTAAAAGGTCATTGTACTCGATGCTTTCAGTAAATAAGGATAATCAATGATAAGTCGGCTTAATGGAATGTGTCTTGATGACATTTATGCTCGTGCAATGTCCGCGTCACTGACCAATTGCCAATTTTTGAATGCAAAATTCAGATCATTTGTGGGGGTTAATTAATCAAAAATTTACCACCTGAAAGTTTGTAACCAGATGAAAGTGTTAATTCGGATCCATATCATTTTTGCATGCCATCAGGTGTTAGAATTTTCTTCCAAATGATAGCCTTGACCTTCCAATAATTTAATTTCGCAATGATGTCGGTGCCTGATACCAGATAGGTAAACATCTAATGAATTGGGTAGGTATATAGATTACACCACCAGGCCACATGGTATACTTTTGCTGACCGTAATCTGAGTTGAATTGAATTAAATATAAGGAATATCCTTAGAGAATATAAGACCAAGGCACCATTCTACAAGTTTTTTGTCTCCTTAGATGCTGACCATAAGTCATATTTTGATAGTTGGAGGAATATTTTATACTCCCTCCCACCCTGATGTAGCGCACTCCACCCCCTTTCCCATCCATCCCTTATATTGAGTAATGCTGATTACGAAATAATTCCCCCACCATTTCTTCAAAAATAAACTTTAAAAAGTACACTTTTTGTACATGCTCACATTGCCTATTGAGAGTTTATCAGGTTTTTTTATGCTGTCTGATTGTTAAAGCACACATCTACAACTGTATATATTTTTGGTGATGACTAGTTTTCATTTAAATAAAAATACTAATTACTAAAGAAACGAGTTAGGCGAAAGCTGATGACACAATATCAATGCTAGTCATCATCCGATAGGCTATATTCAAATATTTATTAAGATCCCTCGGAACCCCCTCCCCACTCTTATCCTTCAAAATTCTGTAATACTAACTGTTGAAAATGCGTGTAAATAAACCCCGTACATGTTGTAGTTCAAAAGAATTTTAAGGACCCATGCTAATTTTGACGCTTTTAACGTTTAACATTCGCTTTTCACACGTTCGTACACCTAAGACGTTTCATTACAAAAACAAAGGAGAACTAAGTGAAAAGTGTTTTTGTCGAAATTTTGCCAAACAGTCATTTGTGCCACACGTATGGCACCGCATATATGCGTTCAAAACACCCTCTTCTCATTACTTCATTTTGATGTCCAGGTTTTCATTATTGAATAACCTTTGTTCGAGTCCACCTTCCTAAGGTTTGCTGTCAGGTCTGCGCGAATGATTTTAAAATGGGGGTAAGAGGGGGTTATTCGCATATTTCGTATGTTTTTCGAGAAGGGGATGATGTCAACCTCAACCCCTTTTTCCTACCTCCTACGCACGGCTCTGTTTGCCTGGGTGATTTCAAATGGTGTTTGACACTAACATTGTTCTGTGTGAGGCAAAGACAGTTTTATTCCACCAGGACAAGGGGTGTCCCAATTTCTTCCTCGTTAGACCTACTGTAGCTGGTGGGGAATGGACCCTACAATGCTTTGAGCTGAAAAAACGAATTTTTTTATAAAAGGGGGTGGCGCTAAATACCTTATGGTTTGCCACCTTTCAAATATTCATCACCAACACCTCATGTGCATGCTAATTAAAAAGAATAGGTAGTAAAATCGAGGATCATTAGTCGTTTCACCAAAGATTATCTTCATTATTGAGATTACTTTTCAAGAAAAGCTGGATAACAAATGTGACAGATAGCGTTTGAGAAAGCAACAAATCATTGGACGGACTCAAACATTGGCGCCTTTGGCTAGCCTTGTTACCGCAAGTTAACAATATTTGACGCTAGAGGGCGATTCTTGACTATCTAGGCGCTCGACAGCAACGAAATAAACAGGTTATGTTATGGTGATGTCGCTGCCTTTGAAGTAAATTATGTATGCTTTTATGCATGTAAATTTCATCCATGTTTTTACATATGACCAATTTTATAAATGCAACTGAACCATGTATCATTTATTATATTCCTTGGGCAAATGCGAACAAGTTAACTTTTCTTTTGAACAAAGTTTATTTCATTATGTTATAGTTCGTACGATTCCTGTAAATAAAGATTACACTTACCACATTAATCATAACAAGAAATTATGCCGGTTACATGTATGCACCGTGAAATCATTGTGGGCTTTAAATTTGAATGCTAGATATTGTATCCCATCTGCCCATGAGACACCAGTATGATGCAAGGAAAGATGACCTAAAAGTATTCGCTAAAGCTGGCATTTTCCTTTAATTTAATAAAATATTTAATCACTTAGAATGCACAATTATTGCAGAAAGACACTTCTGTATCAGCACTTTAGTGATTTTAATCATATAAGCTTATTGTGATCAAATACAATGCTAATCGACTTTTTCTTCCAAGGTTTTTGCAACAATAGTATTGCAATGTCTTCTTAACTCGGACCTACAGTATGTTGGATCAATAGTGTGCATTGTTAAAATGCATTCTCTCGCAGATGACAGACAATAACGTTTGACTTAGTGTACAAGACACGTGCCCTTTTGATATCAGGATGGCAAAAACAGCGAGTGACTTGTTAAAAAATAAAAAACCATATTAATTCCACAGCCTTAAACAACGGTGAAACTCTGGCTAACTATGAGGCTCATTCGTGTGAAATGATCAGGCGTCGATATACAGAAATAATGATGAAAAATAACTATAGCATGCACATGTAAGTTATTATCAGAAATCGAAGATGTACCTAAAGGTATTAGACACTGCTAAGCTTTTATGGTCTGATCCCTCTGATTTCGTGAAATTTTAAATCATGATTATATTTTCCACTCCACGATGTTTAAAATACCGTGTAGGCCTATTGTTGCAGATTAAGTTTACGCCAGGCCCAGAAGGGGGCTCATCGTGGAGAATAGATTAGTATGTGATTCTCTACTGGTACCAGTATGATTCTATGCTGACATCAGTTTAGCCTTAGTGATATCAGTTGGGGGCACAAAAATTAGTGTGGTTAGTAATATCAATACCTTTTTTACTAATATCAGTATCTTTGTACTGCTATCTACTTTAGCCAATTGCTGTTTTCACCAGGGCACCATGCTAAAAAGTACACATTTTTGCTTCAAATAACAATTTTTTCTTATGCGGAATTGGTTGTTGACTAGGTCATGAGTTATTTCTTATGATTATTTATTAAAAATTGAATATATTTAAAAAGCACATAATACAGCAAGCGTCGATGTGTCTTTTCGGAGGCTTCAACCGTTTCATTGAAAGGGAAAAAAACATTTTCGGAGGTCGTATTATGTGATTTTGTATAGAACCCTAGTAAACAACCAATTTAACACACGGCATAATCGATTTTGCAATTATATTAAGTATTTGCAGCAAAAAATGTGTAAATTCTATTCATGGTGACCAACGTGCGAAAGCCTAAAGTATTAATAATTTCAAGGTTGAAATTTGCGAAACCTAAAATATTTCGCTTTGGCATTTCTTCACTGTTTCATTTCCGTTAACTACATGTTGATTCAACTTAAAAAAAGAACTTCCTTTGTTTGAAATCAAGCTCAAAATTGATCACGAAATGCACAGAAGAAGCTTTACTTGTTAATTGGGCAAAATTGCACGGATCTATGTTTAAATGTCGATCAGGAATAATTTGGACATCTTAACGCTGAAAGTAAGGGACGCAATGGAGTCTCCATGCCATTACAGCTGTTTAAAAGCAATAATTTTGCCAATGATAATATCATTGGTGTTTTACGATTTGGCCCAGTTTCGGACAGATTAACGAGTCCCCTCCCCCCTTCCCCACTGCTTTTTCCTGTGCCCCCATTTCCTTCCTTAAAAGTTGCTTAAAATAAAAAACGGCATATCTTATAGAATGAAATGAGATTACATTTCAATTTTCGGCTAAGTTATTTGCGCGTAAATTTTCTTATTGGTTTTGACTTGCTCTCGTAATCGCCAAGATCGGTGGTGGAAATTAATAACAAATGTTTGTTTTTAAAATGTTGAGGTTGCATTTCAAAATGGTGTATTAAGATAGGGACGTTAATTATTTTGACTTAGGGCATAGCGAGTAGGCATTTTTTTATTATTAACAAACTTCTCGTGAAGATCTCTAAAAAAATAACCTCGAATGTGAAAATGGCCTAAAATAATGGAAAATTTATGAAGTTAAGAAGAAATATAATACGAATTTTTTATGACTATATCGCTTTTCGATAATAATTCGGCAGGTGGCGTTGACCGTTTTTTCTCCTTTGAATATGTGCTCATAGATGGCGTTGAAGGAATGCCAAATCCTTTTTCTTGCGCCTCTAGTGTCATGTTTCGATATTTTTCTTGCACTGATTTTATTGGCATTTTATTGAGTTTCTGGGGACACTGTACAACCGGCGGCCATTTTGATCGTGATAAATTTCGCGTGCTGAACAGTCGTTATTATAACCACATCATTGGGGGGGGGGTGCGACAAATTAACCACATTTAATTGACAATAAATGGTTTAATGGTAACGTAGCCTAATTTTAATTGCCGTTAAATCGCTGTTCACTGTCGTAATTGAACGATCGCGTGCCAATGGAAGATGTAAAAAGTGAACTTGAATATATTTAACGCATGACACGATGAAACAAATTAGATTAATGATAAGTCAGAATATTTGTAGAAACAAGTAAGCTTACCTGCCAAAAGATGGCACCAGTGTAGTGTTGACACCGCATGTACGCTGTCTCAAAATTAAATTTGCTAATGTTAATTTTACTATTCTAATCTTTATTTTTAATGATCCATTGTGGTTACTATTTCAAAATTTTCGAATTAATAAAACTGTTAGCAGCTTGTTTATTTCAAATTTCTAAAACAAAAATCAACTAAAAAATACTCCAATAATTAATATTTTTCAAAATTGCTGTTGAAATGTGGGATATCATTTGTGATTGTTTCGTTAAAATTTTGCCCACAGCTTTGCCTTCATTTCCTACTTTAAAGGTAAATAGGCGCCGTCGTGTCCCATTAAGAGACGTCATTGATAGTCATTTTGTTCCAAATTAGGGACTTGTTTCAAAAAACGTCACTGAAGGTTGCTTGTTTAAAATCTTTATCACGAAATTATCTATTAATTTTAAGATCAAATCTAAACAGGTACTGCTTATTTTGTTTTGAAATGTAAAAGTCTCTTTTCGAGGCATTTTGACATTAGTTTTGATGATTTTTTTCTGGTCAATAAACGTCTATTTTGTCGATGTTTCAATTCACAATTTTAATTTTTTTTAATCAATTTGAAACGTAAGAGATTAAGAAAATACAGAATAAATTTGATATAAGGCAGCACAAAACCCATATCAAAGAAATTTGAAGAACCTATAATAAACGTCACCTAGATACCCATAATGGTACTAACATGTTGCACTATATTATTATCTCCAGCCACATGATGACGAAAATCAATTTTTCGGAAATCCAAACTATATTTATGTAATTATAATGCAAAAATTGATGAATTTAAAATTTATTTGAGACAAAACAAGGTTTATTTAAGACTAAGCAATAAATTTATGCATCAAATATTTATTAAAATTGCTAAATCTGAATCATCTTTTATATTTTGAAAATGTCCTGTTTATTAATACAAATTTAATAAATTTGACGAAAAACCGTTTCCGAAGCTCACTTAATGTTTTTTAATTAAATTTTTGTTATAAAATAACAGTTTATTTTTAAATTACTAAAATTAACTGAGACTGTAGTGGACGACCAATTCTAAACTGGGGAAAAATTTAACAGTTATAAAAAGTATTTGAAACAAAAATGTATTTGTTTTTGTTTGATGGGCATCCTATTCGGTTTAATTCATAAAGTAACACAAAACCAACCTTACATGATAAGCTAAAGAACATTATACTACATTGGAAACTAGATTATTCGAGGTAGTCGGGACCGTGACAACCTCAGATCATTGAATTCCTTGCATAATCAAATGTATAGTTAAAATTAGGAGAAACTGTATTTTGCACAGTGAAAGCTTTTTAATACATGTACACAGAGTACACACTATGTATGTAAAAAATTGAAAATGGCATGTTAACAATTCAATTTTAATCAGTTTGAATCAATTTTATGGCCTCCAATCATCACAATAAACCTAAACGCTTTCCCTCTTCTTGTTAAGATGCTTTTTCAATGTTTATCCTCTCAAGTCCTCAGTTAATACGGGTACTTATCCGAGGTAATTTCACCTCGATTAAGCCGAAAATCGGATAACCGAGCTTTCACTATATTTGGTAACACCTTCAGTTTTCCACCATTAAAACCAACATTCGTTACATAACATTTTCAAACGTATTGTAAGCAGTTGTGGCGCCATCTGTGCCTAAGATGCTGTCCAGTCGGACGTGACCGCACGCCCCTTAAAGGGTGTCAGTGTGTGAAGGGTAGCCCGGCTGTCCACAATTGAGACGGTTATTAAGTCGACCAACGACTGTCTCGAACAGATTTATGAACTGCTCGGCCATCCGCTGAGGTCGCCCCTCCAACACGTGACCGGCCGTAAAACGTTACATCACATGTTACTGTTGTTGTTGTTTACTCAATCAGCGGCCTGTTAAATATTTAAATCGCGAAATTATATCACCGCTTTAATTCCTTCCTGCCGCCACCGCTAATTTTTCTCGTTTTTTATTCATTTTTCGACTTCGTTATTGCGGTTTTTTTTTAACAACTGGTTTTAAGTTTTAAGGGGAGCCTCTTGATCGAATATGGCCGCCACTCAACTTCCATCAAACCTAAGTTGGACAAGGCGAAATTGCTAATTGTATTTCCTTGAAATACATAAGCGCGCTGGCGGATTATGCGAGCGGAAAATAACCACATGCGCTTAGCCGCCGATTAGCGTCTTCTGGATGTTTCCTCCAAGAAATTCGCTAACTGGGGCGGTTTAATCGGAGATTACGCAGCTAGGCCCCATCGACGTGAAGGATGTCAGAAGCAAAATAATGTACAGCATGCAAGAAATACATATTTTGCTTCAAATGCGTATTATAATCGCTTAATTTGTTTTTTACCGTGTAGAATTGGTTGTCCACTAGGGTCTGTGCTATTTTTTGTCATAAGTATGGCCCGTTTATAGAATATTGAAACCACTTGGAAAGATCAGTACCGGGATATAGGCCTATCAGTACAAATATAATGATATGTGGTGATGTTGGTAAAACGTTTAGTGATGCCATTACGTATACTGATATAGCTAGTCCGAAAAACCAATTTGTCACTATACATTGTGAATTCATCATAAAATTAATAAAACTTTCACAGAGATCTCACTAAGCATACTGATGCGAGTAGTCCGAAGACCATTACATGTGACTATGGCATTATCATAGAGATTTCATTAAGCATATCGATGTAGGTCTACCTAGGTCGGAGGTCGTATAACGTTTTTTTTCAAGTTTATGTAATAGTTATAAAGAAAAGGAACATTTTCAAGTGTGCAACCAACGACCGTTATTGAGCGCCTATTTTATTTTCATCTAAATTCATGTGGGCGTATTAGTTTAATCGGAGATTTAAATGGGTCATGATCATCAATGTCAGTTTTTAGTTTAATCGCTGATTAAAAACTCGGATAATGCGGGGCTTAGTTTAACCGTCTGTTACGTTTGTCGACAGTTTGTCAACTCTTTGAAGTCTGATAATCCGAAATAAGCTTATTAATGCAAACACAAAGTGAAAAGAAACTAGAATCTTCGATTATGCTGTTCTTAACAATGGATTAAAATGCTCCAGTAGCATCAAGTGTCCTCGCTGAAAATAATCGCCAATTTATATCCATGTACATTGAAACAACTCAGTTGTCTAACAGAAGTTGATAGTCCATTGAACGTCTTTTATCTCGATTTTAAATGACAGGTAATTAAATCGGCTGCCTAACCCATTGAAATTTAATAAGAATTTCAATTGAAGAAGGTAAATTTCTTAGCTAGCTATTGGAATTATTTCTCGAATCGTATCTAGCATTAGATATTTAAGGAAATGAAGAACATGAAGATTAAGGTGAGAATCTGTAAAACTCGTTATACTCACGCTGTTATGCAATTTTGCAGAGTTATTTTAACTGTTAGGAAATACATTTGTTAAATCGAGGATATTCAAAATGGCGGCATGGCAGCTATTTGAAGGCAGGCGGTGTAATTCGTTATTTTTAATGCTTTTGACATGTTAATTGCAATCCGTGCGGACTACCGAAAAACGTTTATTTTTTTCGATTGCATAATCTTGATTATGAAATGGCTGCTGCCTTTCTATTAATTTATTAACGATGAAATCGACGCCCTTTTTAATAAGCTATTGTCATTTTTCATCCTGATCAGTACCATATTGTAATTAGTAATTAACCTAATTACTCTAGCGTTGGTTAAGTGGCAACACCGCCATTAATCTTCGATTATGTTACGATGACCTTAATTCGAAGTGCTTGTGGCACCTGAAATTGACCTTTAACGGCCGTTAACTGGTATTTTTGATTTGACACTAGTCGGCATGGGAGAACTGCCTGTACAACGCCATGTACATGTAGAAATGTACATTAACTTCCATTATAGATGATATTGTGATGTTTTGGAGCAGGTAAGACCCAAATAAGGGCACGTACAGAATACAATTCACACCCACCTTATTCAATTGCATGTGTGTTACATAACCATCGATACATTCAAAATTTCACGTTGAACTGGATTGAGAACTTAAATTTTTTTGAATTACGACATGTTGAGAAACTAGCTTTCCGAGACAAGATATGGATCATATTTCTGATCAAGTGTGGGATTTTAATCTCACGCTTGAACGGAGGTATTTCGTATAATTTCAAAGCTGACAATAAAGCTTCTTTTTAATTTTTTTGATTTCTTTATTAATATTAGTTTTAAATTGTTTCTATACCAGCATAAAATTTTCTTCTATCATCACAGGCTCATAAATGCAACGCATGTACAGTTATTAATAAAGTCATCAATATCAAATGAAAAATTAAATTTTAATAATCTAGACAACAATGACATGGAACGAGTTGAATTTACAAATCCCAACACTAGTGAAAAATGCACATTTTTAGCCTTTAGTTAGAAACATTTTTAATTTATTTTCTTTAGTTTTCCTTGTGTAATTATGGTTTAGAGAAAGTCAGAAAATATATTATACAGCACATGAACATTATAAGGACGCATCCAGTAATCCACGGTCTAAAACTTGTGAATATTTCACGCCATCATGTGCCCAAACAAGACAATTAACGTCAATGAAATGTGATTAAACAAGAATATGACGTCAGTGTGGAAATATGAAACAATATTTCAACATGCTAATGACAATAGCATTGTTTATAGATGGTAGACTGGACTTGTCCATGTTACACTGTTATAAATCGTAAACAACCTGCTCCCTCTTGAAATTACGTTACGGTAATTCCCCCATCTATAAAAGCATCAACTTTTAAAAAGTACTTGCAAATTTTTTTAGCAATACCAAGGTGTCTGAGAAAGATTTTATGATTGATTATAGGGTTTTTTGTACCACCTATCCAGTAGGGGATACTTTTTATAAGGATAGGGGGGAAGGGGAATTAGGATTTGATAGTTATGTTGTATTCAGAACTTTTCTAATCAGCTCTGTAATAAAAACGTAGTTCATTGTATGGCAACATCTGCAGTTTAGGAATTTGTTGATGATGTGAATATCGCAGGCGAAAATTTTTATGTAATGAGAACACGACGCACTGGTTTTAACTTAGAATTTTATAGAAACAAAAATCATTATAAATGATTAATCATTGGACTTTTCGATTGCATTATTACTGTACAAATTAAAAGTCAGTCTACATTTCTTTAAAACATCTAGGAATATTAGTTAAGGGAAGGCTTATCAGTTACAATTTTTTGAAACCTAGATCACAAATCATGGATTTTAAATTACGTTGCATAAAATCTGCTTAAAAATTTTAGCGATTAAAGTAATGCCGCAGTCAAATATCTTCATAAAAGTATTTTCAAATTACGGCTTTTCGCCTGCATTTCTCTGAAATTCTAAAAAGACTGGACTGCAAATCTAGGCTCTTCTAAACTGGAATGAATGCTGGTTTTTTCCATAAATTCTAGGAATCGTCCGCGTAAGAGGATTATCTGTGTGACTAGTTATTCATGTTAGTAGAGCATAAAAGACCTAGGCTGCTAGATCTGATTTTTAAGGATCTGAACCACTAGCTAAAAAATTCACCACTAACGTGGACAGCTAGCTGAAACTAGGATTTCTTAAGTGCCAGTCCAAAACTGCCAAACTTATTTGGTCACCTTTTGACAATGAATATAATTTTCTTCGATGTAATAAACATACTGTGACGATTAATATAATGTATGTACAAGTTGTATAAGGTGTTTGCATACATGCATGTAGAATTTGAGGTCACTACCGCAATTTTTTTAAACGTTAGATGGTGTTGCAGAGAATGTTTTTGTTAGATCACAGGGAAGGCGTGTTCTGTGTTTGTGTTAAAATTACAGGATTTATGATGCAAATCTCAAACTAAAAAGTATTCAGGCGTTTCTGAGTTTAACAGTAAAGTTATACTTAAAGCCTACTAATACCTGAAGCTGAATATATTTTAATGTGGTTTTAAAAATTCGTTAGTTGGTGACACAATATAGTGACACAAATTTTTGTGCGTGACTGCATACCGAATTTTTATTTTATATTTTGTAATGTAGTGTCTAGACTTAATAGAAATGTGGGGATGGATCGCTCGTCAGATGGCGCTAATTGGCACAGGGATTAATCACAGGTTTGAATGTTGCGCCATAGCAGATTGCAGGGCGGTTTAATCCCAACTTGGTAAACAAGGGGTAAATGTCCCGACTCCAGACACAAGGGGCAGTTCGACCCTGGTGAAAACCCGAACATTTTTCTGCGAATTTGGGGTTTACCCACATTGTAGAGACAATACACTTTTCAGGTTTGACTTTTAGAAAAATCAAAAACCCCTCGTTTTGTTGCATTAATCGTGCGATTCGGATTTAGCCAAGGGGAGCAAGGGTACTCTTCGGTAAACAAAGACATTAAGGATGTTTGTTTTTAAAATTGTCTTAGCGTTGCGCAAATCCAGGAAAGTTTTCCAAACCTGAATGCTTGCTCAACTTTTTCTTATGGATTTGCTCAATATATTTTTTTGGTTACCATTTCTTTTTGTGGTAAATTGACACTGCAATTTAGGTGAATGAACAAACAGCTTAATTTTCCTTGTTTGGAAACTTTACGTGTTAAAACAAATTGATTAGAACGTTCTTTAGTGATTTGCACGAGTTGTATTAGCATATTTCGGTTATATGTTATTTGTTGGCAAATTTAGCTCAAATATACAAATATAGGCAATGTTCTTTGTTCTTTATAGCGTACATTTTTAGGATAGTACTTATTGAGTATTAATTAATTGTACGAAAGTTGAAGTATTTTAACTGTAATTGTACACGTAAACCTATAGACGTCATTCGAAGTTATTTTTTTCAAATATTGGTGTGAATGTTTTGAAATATTTCGTTATTTTTAAACATTCCAGGAGCGGATTTCAGGAAAACTTCCGACTCCGTTTTTATTGAAAACTTTATTTCTTCAATGAAGTTTTCCTGACATAAATATTATAAATTATATAGACTGTATTGAGGGAAAATTATTTCCAGCATGCTATCCTCTTTCATAGAAAGCACATTAATATTTCACTGAAACGTTTGCTTACGGTGTTTTGTTCAGTATTAGAACAAAAAATGTTCTACATGGTGTCGAGAAGGTTATGGTAATGGTAATTTGGTTTTTCCGAAACGGTGGATAACCAGGAGCAGTTAATTACTGATAACCAGCATGGGTTCAGAAAGGGACGTTACTGTGAAACACAACTGGCACTTTTTATTCATGAAATCCAAAGTGCACTAAACGAGGGAAAGGATGTTGATGCTATATTTCTTGATTTTGCTAAAGCATTTGACACTGTCCCTCATCAACGTTTACTCCTTAAACTTAAAGC
>JAQIXS010002435.1:0-22918 GCA_034700785.1 Rossiulus vilnensis
AGTGTGGGTTTTCTCATTACTGGCGTATAGGAGCAACGGCCTTGTAACCTGCATTTAAATCAAAATGTGCATCATATCACCCGAATGAAGAAGAAATGTCGTTTATGTCGATATTCTCCGAAGGGGAAAAATATATAATCTAATAAATGAACGTCCTCTGTATTTTTTGGTCCCCTGCTTTCGTCTATGGCGGTTTTTTTTCCTTTGCAAAATATATCATGTAATACCGGGCTTTGATACTTAGGCTTTCTCAGAATTGCTTTCTTATCTGGCGAATCTTACCATGCATAAAAACCGTGGTCACCGTGAATATGATTACATTTTAATATTATGATAAATCGAATTACTGCCGTGCCATGCCAATTTCCAATTCAATATCAAGCTGGACCAATGGTGCCTTATGGCGATTCCCTGGGGAAAGTACAATGCTGCGTACCATATTATGTATTCCGTTTTATATTTATTATTTAAAAAAATGTCCATGTAAGATACGAATAAACTGGAGATTTTTAAGGATCACTTGACTTTGTGTGGGCATCTGAAAAAGCCAAATTCCCATGTCAGATTTGCGGTTTATACATTGTACATGCACAATGTACTTTCAAATGCATGTACGTAATCAGCTTTTTTCTTTCTCTGATGGATTTATCCCCTATTTTGATATCATAAAAATCATCTTAGAAAGCACGTTTGAATGTTCGTTATATGCTATGCTGTTGATATAACTAACATGTTCATTTATTTCGAAATCATATCTGCAAGATCCAATACGTCTCTACTACATGTGTATCAACAATTAAACATGTCAAAAACATGGAAACGCGTCAGGTTTTCTAAGATAAATTTTTTCGGTATATCAAAATAGGGAATAAAACGATAAGAAAGGCAAAAAAACGTGACTAAGTACATGCACATTGTGCGTAGAATGTACTATCAAATACATGTACTGGCTAAATCTGGCTAATAGATACCCTTTAACGTAATTTTTTAAAGCAAATTAGTGATGCCCGAATTGTTCACAAAATTTCAGATACATGCACTGTATTACTGATTTGCAGATGAACCGTATTTGCTAAAAATAAAAAAATATATATTTACTCACGTGTGGACAGTGGAGTACTTGTTCAGATATTCGGCGCCAGGTGTAATGTGATGTAATCACTAATGCTCAATTTTCACTTATTGTAATAAGTAATTTTTTTCAGAAACGCAGTATTTATGATTGATCAGCTGATTTTAATAATTTTACCCTGATATTTCCTTATTTGAGAGTGGGTATTTTTTTCGCTCTTGAGTTGACCACGAGCACATAGTGTTTACCATTTAGATTCATGCGAGGGATTTAACCTGGCCTGCAGACCATGATTTACGGATTAAATTGATTTTCAAACACCGAAGTGCTTTTTACAGTCCAGATATTGCGATGAAACGCTCCGGTTTGAAAGGTCACGTGGGGGGCGGCTGAAAACCGCTTATAAATCGATATTTTCGGTCACTTTTTCACCGAATTGGAGGTGATAATGACGTGGATTCTAGCCGCTAGGCACAGAGGGATTGTTATTTAGCTATTTCTGAGTGACATTTACTCAGCCTCTCTTCCGAAGGTGGAATGACCCGTGGAATTGCACAACGGATGTGACCCCCTGCAAGACCCCGAGTAAATGAGACGGATTTGTGAGCGCCTAGACCTTTGCCAAGTGTCACTTCCGGTGGCGAAATGCAGTGATTGCGATTGGCAAAAAAAAAAAATGAAAAGCATTTCTCATTAAGTATGTACCCATCTCTGGTATGTGACCGAGGCAGAAGCTATGCATGACACTTGTTAATTATACTCATTAGCTAAACGCCAGTGATGAATGGACTCTCACCATGAAAGGAACCAATCTCGCTGAAAACGGGATTGTTGCGTGACGAGGGACGTCCAGAAAGGCGAGAAGAACGGACTTCGTGGTCACTCAATTTGGACTGGAACTTTTTGCACTTTGCAATTTTCGAAAATTATGCAACGAGCGAGAACGAGTTGTAACCATCACATAGTATTATAATCTGTAGATTATCAGTAGAAGGAGCACTTGTTGCACAACAATCAGTTTGTTAACCTTTGATTAAGTTAAGTGGCTGAAGAAGTAAGCAGTTGCCCCTGTTTAAACGCAATCACTGATAACATTGACGCGGTGAGGCGTGGCCTGCGTTGAGGGGCAAGCAAATTTTAGCTAATTTAAGAATGTTTTCAGAAATTTAATCCGTGTACTCAAACATTTAGTTCAAAAATTGCGTTTATGAGATAGACAAGATGTCCATACATATTTTCCTTAATTGCATGCATTATTTTTTTTGTAATGATGTAAAAGTGGAAAGAAAAACTATCGTATCAAATTACACTTATGTGTGAAATGTATTTCAATTATGGCCCCATAAAACACGTAATTATTCCTAAACAAACACGGTTCAGAAGTTGGTTTCAAAACCTGTACGTCAATATGAAGCAATGAATGGCATCAATGCGCTGCTGTCCTACTTGCCACAATAAAAGAGGGTGTTTCGAACGCTTATAAGCGGTGCCATGCGTGTGGCGCATACGGATGTTTGGTTACATTTCGGCAAAAGCACACGTTTTTTTTTACTATGTTCTCGTTTGTTTTCGTAATGAAACGTCACAGGTGTATAGCGTCTGAAATAGTTGTCGTTTGAACGAAATCCGATTAGTGCTATCTATACATCTCACGAATCTATCCAATTCTTCCCTCTAATGAAAAAAAAATTGATTTTTGGGGGCTTGGTAAGTTATGGTTTGGCACTCTTCACATTCGTTATTTATTCTTACATTTTCTGTTTTTGAGTTGCGATGTTTTTCAAATCATCTGTGCTCACGTGAAATCGAAACCTGTTGAGTTTTTCAAATCCTTAAACATGAACTGAATTTCGAAACAATATCCAAGTTCTAAAATATTTTCAAAATACTCGTTATCTCCCCTGTCTGTTTTAGGTCCGGTGCATTTCGCGAAGCCGGCCTTGGATATAATTTTCTCACTACGTTCATTTATCACGTTTTACTACATGCATGAACACGTACTGGTGGTGTTAAGCTTTTTGCTCATCCCTGGCTTATGAATAATGCGCAGTAAACACTTAACTGTTCTGCATATTTCTCTTCGTATTAAATATTACGTTACCCTCACTTGGCCCCAACTCTTAATTCAGCCCCCATCCCCTTCACTCTCTCTTTGTCTAGAAAGCAAAAATAAAAAAGCAAGTAGCTGAGATACATTACATCTGGCTTTGGGTATGAATTTCGTGACACGTGACGTGTAATTTACTATGTCAAACGTTTTTTTTTTTATTTTCGTACCCATCAATAAAAGACTTAATTCTCTAAATTTTGCAGTATATACAAGATTCAGATTAAATCAAATGCTATGATGAAAATGTGAATGAAATGGTACGGACCGAATGCCTAGCTATCAACTGGTATATGCTGCGCAATTTAAAAAAATAATTTTCTTCAGGGTTTCCACTAACCTGTAAAACCTGGAATTCGTCAGGGAAATTTCATATTTTCATGTGAACATCAGGGAAATTTCCAATTTTCATGTGAACATCAGGGAAATTTCATATTTTCATGTAAACTTCAGGGAAATTTCCAATTTTCATGTGAACATCAGGAAAATTTCCAATTTTCACTTGAATTTTTTCCCAAAAAACCTTGGAAAGTCAGTGAAGTGGAGAAAAAAATGGGAACCTTGCTTTTTTATGTTGTCATCTAGAGCAATTAATGCTTTTAATTTATATGAAATTAGAATGCAAATATGAAGTCACTGAATACATTGATAAGTTTTTTCTTCTATTAGTGTAATTTGTATCACGAACACAAATGCGCATGGACAAGCCTTATTTATGACAAAAATAAGTATACTTAGTGAATTATTGAATTTAGTAAATTATTGTATTTCAAAATAAAGTTAAGGATTGAAAGTTCCTCAAAATACGTATTTACATTCATAAATGGGCAATATGATGCAGTTCTTCGCTAGGCGACATTAAGTTCGGTAAAGTGGCGATGGCCACCCTGTATTTTTCCATTGTTTTTTTCTTCTCCGTTTTTTCAATTGTCATTTTATCCCCCACCTGCACACTCTCGTTTTGCATAACCGAATCTCGTTGGTTATTGCACTGCACTCGCATAATCATAATAATCGCGATGAGATGCAACAACTGCTCGCCTTTTTCAGTCGTAAAAAAAAATTAATTGCAGTAAATGAAAATTGCATTCCGAGCTTAAATTCAAGAGCAGATTTGGAGAATGTTCACTTGCACATTCATCCCTTTAATGGCTGCCGTAGACACAGGAGGCTAAAATTCATAATTTTTCCACTACAAAGAAACGCGCTTTCATAATGGCCCCCATAAGGGTAGGAGTTGTAACTCATGTTTCCATCCCCCTACCTGTTTTCATGACCTAACTCAGCCCCAGATAACGCTTATGTTTTACGATTCCCAAACATGTAACACGAATGTTAATGTTGCGCAACGTCCATAATGTGACACGTTTTAGGCAGTTTGCTCGACTAACGACCCCATATATCCGACACCCCCCTTCCTCAGCCTATGCACAATTAGCTACAGAGGAGCTAATGACGCCTTTAGGGTGGTTAAGGGGGGGGATGCATGGACCAAGGTTTATTAGCACATCATACATACTTAATCAGCCGTATGATCATGAAAACGGATGCGAATTAGCTTCGGATATTTTTGCGTTAGTCTTATTGGGAGATCCGATGATTAGGGGCGAACAAAATTAAGCATAGGTGGCGTGTTTATGGCGAAACAACTTGATACCCACCCTGTACAACCCAATAAACAGTTTAAAAGTATTTTGGGCAAAATCAACCATCACTGTTTTTGTCTTTTGAAATCGCAAATCAGATATAATTCGACTCCAATTCAGGTCCAATGTTTCGAAAAACTACATTTGAAGGGTGCCAAACCATAACTTACCAAGCGCCCCCAAAAAATAATGAACTTTTAAGGAGAGGGATTAAAAACTGAATAGTTTCGTAAAAAAATATAGATAGCACTAATCTGATTTCCACGAATACTTTGATGCATAAATTCATTTAATCACTGTGGGTGGATCGATTGTTCTTCAGCGATAATCCGATCTAGACAAAATAAGCGTTAAATACGATCATGTGTTTAGTGTAAATTTACGCGAATAATCCGACATTTTGTAATGGATGAATAGCTGTTTTTTTCTTCTTCTTTTCTATTATGGCCTAACACTTTGATGACGAGTTTTAACTTAACTGCGGTTGATTTGCAGAAGCTTGGCATTATTTTGACATTAAATTCCATCCGAAATTTCATCGATATCGATTTCCTTTTGAATTTTAAGTATTACGTGGGACAGTTGAGAATCCAGACAGCTGAAAAGGTAGACTATTTCGACGTTGCCAGGCGTTATAAAACACTACGGTATTTACTATCCAGTACTTGAAATTTGCCAAACCATAACTTACTAAACGCCAAAAAATCAATTTTTCAGGAGAGGGAAAAAACTTTATATTTTTGTGAAAAATATGGATAGCACTAATCTGATTGAATTACGTTGTTGTAGTCAGGTATTGACTACTTGTGCTATCTCGGACGTACTTTATGGACGGTCCCCGAGTCAGTTGGTACAAATAAGCTTCCACGCGTGATTTTGTTTTGAATTGTTTTTTTACTGAATTGAAACCTTTCATATATATGCAAATATGTGAGCAACCTGGGAAGTTTTCAGAAAAATACGAAATATTATGCAAGTATGTATTTGAGTTTTGTGCCTCTTAACAACAGGGTTCTCTCTGACACGGAAAACCCGGAATTGTCATAAAAGTATGGAGAATCTCTAAAAGTCATGGAATTTTTAAATTTTCTTGCAAAAAGTAATGGAAATTTCTATCAAATAAAATTCCAGCCTTGAATTGCAATAATCTTAAATGATTGTTTACGATACCTCAGGAAAATGTTTCCAGAAATGCTGAAAGTCAGGGAAAATGTTTCCAAACACCTGGAAAGTCAGGGAAAATGTTTCCAAACACCTGGAAAGTCAGGGTAAACGTTTCCAAAGCTAAGAATTTTAATTTCTGTGGGACATCTGTGTGTAATGCATTCACCTCGACAAGGAATACAAAAAAATACATAATTTATCAATTCAGAGATAAGGTCACCAGCTTTATGGTCATAATGAGGAAGTCGTGTTATTTTTTTTTCACACCTGCAGGTGGCGGCACCATAGGCGTCATTTTATGGTGAATATTACTGCCAGCCAAAGTGGCTGATGAGAGAGGGTCGCTTGGCCCTGTCAAGTTCAAAGTTCCAAGTGGTTACATCCGCTTGGCCTCTCGTTGTTGACCACACGCATTATCGACGTGGGTGGGATAATTGACGGAAGCCCCCTAGCGACAAGTACGGGAATATGTTGCACTGCTGCTTACGTAAAGGGGGAAAAATCTCGTCTTAACGACGCCTTAGAAGTGCAGCCTTAACCAGTTTGACCCCCCTGTTTAATATTAACTCGGGGTGCAAGACGATCGATACTCATGGGAAGATAATTAACTGGAAGCCAGTTTCCTTTATCAGGAAGCCATCTTGGTGGTGGCACGGAGGAAGGGAGCTCCTCCTTGGTAATTTATTTATCCTGCACCTCGAAAATTGTGGTTTATGGCGAGTCCTGTAAAGTCCACTTTAATGTGTAAGTCCATCGTTTCCCTTGCAACCAGAATTGCAAATCTTCCCATTTCGAGTCCTTCCCACCTCCCCCTACGGACCCCCGAAATTATTATTATTATTATTATTACGGGCCATAAAACTCGGGCCTTTCGAGAATACGCTTAGTGCGGGCGCCTACTTTATTTAGTCAGTGTTTTAATAATGCGTTTGTTGTAAGAGGAGGAGTTTTGGGCGGCCATTTTGCACCCACTTCCTGAACGAAATAACACTCTTTCAAATACCAATATCGGCGTTTTATTGGGAGCATTATTGCTCTCTCTATCGCTTTCGTTTTTCTCTATTTTAACATACACTTCGCTAATATCGCCAACGACCCCCTTGTTGGGCACCTCCTTGGGATGGGCGGTCTCTGAATTGGGCGCTTTCCATTCGCGATGACCACTCGATGTCCTTGTGACATCAACTACCTTCCAACGTCTGAGTGAAATCACCTCAAAAGATCATGGATGGTCTTGCAGTTTACAAAATACTCTTTTCGCCATTATTTTTTAAACTGCGAGGCCGCCATCCATGGTCTTTACCTGCTGCTTAAATATTAATATTTATTAGAACATTTTTGTTGATTGATATTGCCTAAAATGAGTAATTTACTAAGGGAGGGGAGGAGGGGTTGGAATTTCCGAATTTAACACAAGAAAGATATGAATGAAAACTCAAAAATGAATAATATTTTCTTTTACTTTTGGCTAGATCCGATGCTTGTAAATTTGAAATCATATTATGCATTATCCATAATTTGTAATCTCGGTTTTGATTTTCGTATTTCCTGAAGTGTGTTCCCTTGCATTCGATATTACTCAACAATTTTTCTTTAGAGAAACGGAAGACGAAATCCATAATGTATGTGATAACTTTTTCGAAATTTTTTTTGTCCGTGACGTTACATTAATTCAAAGAAAGCACATCATCAAATTAAAAAAAAACTTTTTATGGCCGCTATGCACTAGACCTTAAATATGGCATTGATTATCTTAGTTAACTGATAAAAATGGTCACTTATTGGTCACTTATTAGGTCTACGGGGAAACGTTACAGGTCAGGGGGAAAGCTGCATTTTTAACCTTGGAAAGTCAGGGGATTTAATTTCACTGAAGCTGTGGGGCGTTGGTATAAAGCAAATAAAATGTTTTGATTGGATTAATTAGTAGATTCCGCATCTGGAAATTTGAGTTTGCCATAGGGGTTTATTGGTATCAATATGAGAGCAACTCTGGCTTTTCCTTCTTTGCCCATATTGAAGAGGCTGTTTTGATACGCTCTCAACGTACAACTTGTACCTACATTGTATTATTATTATTCAGCTCAGTCTTCCAGTTGTGTCTGTTTATTGAAGAGGAGGAGGAGGGGGCGCCGCCAAACTCGGGTGTTTATTTGAATAAGTTGAAGGAGATGCGAAAATGGGCGAAATGGATTTGCTGTTTACATTTGGCGAGTGGGGGGAGCCTCCATAAAAGCAGATTAGGCTCCTAGGGGTCAGTTTAAGTCCCGTGGCGCCGCTCGGACATTCCAACGTCGGCTGGACGCGCCAATGACCCCCGCCCAAATAGCCCTCCTCAAGAGCACTATGGGAATTATCTTTTGTGTGTCCACATTCGAGGGTCACTCTCGGGCACCTGGTGTCCGAATGGGGGAGGATGCACTTGTTGTTGCAGTTGGGCTTTATCGAATTGGGTGTATTTGGTCAAGATAAGATGGAACTGAGTTGTTGAATCGTTGAACTTTGGACCTTTAGGGCCTTACTAGTCTTGAGTGACAAAGTCGTGTCCATCGTGAAGGGATGCTAACGAGAAATTTAGGCGCTTGAAGTGAACTATTAAAATTAATTATTTCTGAAATTTATTCCAGCGACAAAATGAATTTAAAAAACTTTCAATAATGAGAAAAGGAACGCCTGAATGATGTTTTTAGTTTTTGTAATAATAATGTACAAAATCAGTACTACGATAAATGAATTATGGATAAGCCCATTGAAGGCCTGGGCAGTGTTTGCAATATTGAAGTTGTAACATTGTCTACCCCTGAATTAACAAGATAATGTAATTACACTACTCATTAATGTGCGTGAACGTTTAATAACAAATTTAATATCATTATTTATTAGCGGACCTTACTCAATCACGGCTAATGTTATTACCGGAATGACATCACCTGAGAATGACATTACCAATGATCGTGCAAGGTACTGGAATAGAATGTTTGATAATAATGATGGGAATTTAACATGATCGTGTACGGCTGACAATTAATGAAGGAGTAATGATAGGTGGTAATGTCATTTAGTAATGATCGTGTACGGTCTGCTGTTAAATTAGCATTAGGATTGATTTCTACTTGATCATTTGACATTGTAGAAAATAAAATTAATCTAGGCCTATGAAGCGATTAAATGACCTATAATTTATCCACTTTAAATATTTTTTCTTCTTCTTATTACGTTAACCCCTGGTAGACATCAGTTAAAATAAAAAGCGTATTCTTAATTTGGTATTTTTGTGAAGTGTTTTTCAACACCATATGCTCAAAGGCATTTTACGTTTGAAAGCCCTTGATTTAACATTAAAACATCCTCTAAATACACTAAAGAAGTGTTGACAGTACTCTCCCTACTGTTCAGAAATGTCACTTAGTTTGAGAGTAGATCCGAGAAGCCAGTATAAGCCCGGGGTTTAATAGAGACACCTGTTTTGGCTGAAAATACCATCGCACTCGCTTTCTGTAATGAACATATCCGTGCTTTAGCTTTATATTCTGTCATTAAGGGGGACGTCTTACAAGTATTGAGTGTTTCTTGAGAGGGTGGTTCACACATTGCTGCTGTCCATCGCTGGACATTTTATGGATTCTCCAGGCTGTTTCGGCTGAAGGGCTTTTTTTTTTTATCCCATTTACCTTATAAATTGCACCTGATCCTTTCCTCTCGAGAATTCCGTGAACTCCAGTCCATAAAACACTTTGATAAATCCGTGTTTAATTGACACGAGGAGCAGCCATAAAATCTCTTCCAATTGGAAATAAATGGCGTCGTGTCTCGCAATGGACCCATTTCTACGAGGGCTTGTAATTGAATACGAAAGCTTTTATGGCGTCAAAAAGACAGCCAAAGCACCTTAAATTATCCCGAAATTGTCTCACGTACATCACGTCCTCAGGTTATACGCCGCTCCAACTCTCTGAGAATCTAATTTGTTGCTTGTTATACGATCACCCTACCAGAGTCTGGGCTCAACGTCTATTGGGCTTTCACAATAAATTCCCATTGTTTACAAATGGAAGTTGACTCATGGGTCGGTTTACGTTACCGGACGTAAACAGAGAGCCCCATTGCGCCGTGTTTGGTAGAGTTAATCGACCGTTAAAATCGGTCTCAATCAGTAAAAATATGCAGGCTTCCTGGTGGCTTCGGAAGTCCAACCTTAAAAAGCTTTTCCTGTGTTTAATCCTTAAATCAAACGCAAAGTTTATTCATTATCTAATTTCCCCTCACCCCACCCCCAAATAATAATTTAATGCGGCTAGTAAATTAAAGACAGAATTGCGTGTTGAAAATTCATGACGCTTGTAACTTAAGTTAAATCTTACAATGCGTTTAAATCTTAATTCGAACCGAAATTATAGTTTTATTTATTTACAATTTTTTCTTTGCAAACAAAAAATATTAAAAAAAATTGCCGCTGGTAAATTATAGATATGTGCTTCTTGAATTTGTAAAACAACTCTAACGGTGATTTTCAATTTTAATTATCTTGTAGAAATGCACTTTGCAATAATATGAAATCATAAATTCTAATAACATATTTTAATTGCAAAGTACATTTCTACAAGATAAATAAAATTAAAAATCACCGTTAGACATGTTTTACAAATTGCGAGAAATCTGGAACTATTTATTCAATATTTTTAAAAAAAAATCAAGACTCATATCAACAGAGTCCCTAATCTGTTCATAAATTGGCATTAATTCGCGTAGAATTGCATTTGTCTGTATAACCATTAGTCTAATTTCGAACTCATATGATAACAATGAATAAATACTTTGTAGATTTAAATCCAATTTAGTATGAAAATAAAAATAACGAACAATTTTTAAATCGGTCAGTATGTGTTTAACCGTGCAGGGCAGATCAAATTACATAAAATCAAACAAGTGTTAAATTATCAAAATGTCGATATGATTTCGTAAACATTAATGATTTGTATTTGTTGTAGTAGTTTGCGAAAATTTGCTATTAAAATTACTGGAAACCCTAGCGAATTTGAAAGCATGTACAATTGTATATGGGGCAAGTTTTTTGTGTGGAAATTCTTAGTTATTGCTGTTTTTTATTTCAGAAATTGAGCAATTAATTTTACTTTAAACGAAAAAAAACCCAGTAGGATCCTTTCGAGGGGGGAGGTGGGTAAATCATTGACTCTCGTATGCCTGCAAATGTTAATTTTCAAGTAGAGAATAACTATTAAACCAGACTTGTTTTATGTCCTTTTCGAATTTGGTTTACATTGTTATAGTTTCGATAATGAAATTTTTATCATCGCTAATGGCAATGAATAATCAGATGGATCGTTCCATCTACAATTTGTAAGCCTGCCTTTCATATAACGTGATTTGGCTTACGGGTTTTTATACTTGTGTATTGAGAGGCGAACACTAGATGATGAAAAACATTTCATACTAGATGTAATGGATATTTCATCCTAAATAAAGAGTATATAGTGTAAAGACCTTACTCTGGAGACGCCCTTGGATTTCTAAGAAATAGCCAATGTGTGCATCTTAAGAGAACTCAAAATTAGCTTCTTCCATCGTCGGAAACATCCAATAAGCAATTTTAATGAAACGCTGAATAATAAATAGGGCTTTCATATTTCACAATTTTAGCGAGATGCATTCTTAATGAAATTTGCTTTTTTTTCCCGCTCGAAAAGCTAAGCCTTTGCACAAGCCTCCAACTATGGGCACCTCTAAACTTTGGGCTGACATCCTGCTATTTCCATCTTGATTCCTTTCTCAAATTCCTAGCCCCTAAACAGGACATGTCTTATTCTGCTCTGTAAGGTTTTTCAATCTGGAAAGAGGTCCTTATCATGAGAAATTATCACAAGAAAATGGATAAAATTTTGAGAGAAACATTTGAACCGTGCAGCCTGTATCAATTATATTTTCACCACGAATCAATGCGATTCATCAATTTTGCGATTAGGCTAATTAGTAAAAAAATGACCTTGGTTTTTTTAATTTTTTGTCAATTTGTTTTGATATTCGACTTCTGGTAGTTCTTAGCGAAAATCCTGAAATGCTGGGAAAACACTGATAATTACGCAATAGCATTGAACATTTTACAATTTTTTCGTTGTCGTTGCAGAATTTACCAAATTTGTTCAAATAAACTGAATTAACAGTAATTTGCGCAATAGTTTTAAAAAAATGCACGTGGAGAATCGATTTTGAAATTTCCAGTAAATCTGTTTTGGGAATTGTATTCATTCAGTCACATTAATTAAACAGCTCATTACCATGCTTTACTTTTTACTTTGTTTACACGTACTTAATAGTTATTGCTTAATGTATTTATCATCTTTACAAGCAAAAAAAGTAATGAATGGTTACAGCTGTTAGACTGCCATAATTTGGTGTTTAAAGCCTTCAGGCTAAGACAGCCTGCATAATATGTTCTGCTAATTTTCATTAAAAGAGCTCTCGTTTTGATAGATCGATATCCAAATTCTAAGGAACAATAGGGTATGAAATTTTAGAGAAATTATCCATTTTGTGCAACTTGTGAGGATGCGACGGATAGACAGCAATCAGAGTGCAATAAAGGGCAAATTGACAGCAACGTAAACGCATTTTCCGGTTAGAGGATCCTGGCAGACGAAATTTCAGTTAGCTGCAAAACGTAATGTGTATGCCTGGCGTTGGAAGCTTTTGCGTCTGCGATCAGATTAATCCGACAACAAATTGATAATGACAGTTAGCTAAGAAACGCATTTCAGAATTTCCGAATCGCGATTTTATTATTGAATATCTCGCAGTATGCATTAGGCAGATAATGTTATTACGTAGAGCGTTCACATGTACCATCCGCCATTTTCTACTGGAAATTTCACTGTAAGAAACACGTTTCTAAATGGGTGAAATACGTGAGCATGAGCATGTTTGAGCATGACTTTTCCCTATCCATCCTCTATCATTGTGTTGTACGTTTTTTATCATCTTTTCATAATTCATGTTTCATATACGAATGTCATGTTCCCATCCCCCGAAAATGCTTTTCGTAAAATACTTCCCCCTAAAAAATAAAACATCTCCGAATTCATTCGCAGTAATATTCGAGTGAAAAAGAGTAGAAAAAAATAGGACAAGATAGGTCTATGTACCGTGAGCCTCAAAGCCCAGTGTAGTTCTGCGCAAATTGATTTTAAACTCTTGCTACTGAATCTGCATTATGGGTGTATGGACCAGACCAGAAACTTACTTCAGGCCAAAAAATCTTGAAAAAGATATGGCATCCAACCATGCAGCGCAGTATTATGATAAAAAAGTATGAGCTTTTCCGTTTATCGTTTGGAAAGTAATGATCTCTGTATCAGTTCCCGAGTAGCGAGTTCATTGGTCGTGGATTCTTTTCTGGTGGAACCGCTAGGTGGCAGCACTAGAGAAAGAACGAAGCTTAATTTTAAATGAGATCAGGATGTTAAAGGGTCTTATAGTCCATGGAACCATATCGAAAAGAAATGCATTTTAAATAAATGAAATGGTCTCAATCCACATGCATTTAATTAGCCAAATTAATTTAAGTGTTTAGAGTAATGTTTCATGATTTCAGGTTAATCAAGGAGCAGTTTAGCTGAATAACAAAAGCATTTTACGAAGCAGTTTAGTGCCTGTTAACAATGTTCCCCTTTTTAATCAAATTAAATGTTGTTCATACGTGTATGAAACTAACGAGTGTTTAACTTCTGAAATTGATAACATTGTTTAAAACACCAACATTGTTAAATAACCAAATGCTAGCTCATTAAGGCAATTGAATTTTCCACAAGCCATTGACTTTAATTAACAAATACTGTATGCATCATGGATATATTTCTCTAATTGTGGTAGTTCAGGAACTTTTTAAACAATTTTAACTTTTTAAACAATTTTTTAAACAATACATTTTCAAATGCGTATTTCAGAATTTTCTAATTTTCTTAAAAAAATTTACTTATGCAGTTTTACGAATGAAATAGTGTGTAGTATAGTGTTAACCTAAATGACATTAATTGGGGCATTGTTAATTGTGTCGTGTAGTTGTTAACTATGGCAATAGTTGTGTGATCCTGCACGTTAAAAGGTCGTAACCCGGGGTGTTAGTCGATTTTCTAGTTAACTAGTGCTTTATAGACGTTTTGGTTTTGTGCGTTGAAAATAATTTTGATTTATTTCTAAAAAAAAGCTCTTCGCTATTTTAATATTTTTTCCGTTGTTATGTGAAACAAAAGTGGCCACAAAATATCGCCTTTTATTGCAGGAGGCTATAGTAAATGCCATTTACCAAAGCACTGGCAATGTGAGTAACCTGGAAGGCTGTCAAAATATGGTAAGTGCTTAATTGCTATCCCCATGCTTGCATATCGCACGCCAAAATTAGTGAAAACAGTTTTAAGTACATCAATGTACGAAAGTAAATAGTTTTCAAAAGCATTTTTTCATTTCTATTCATTCATTTCGTGTCGTGTGCTGTTTCCATTCATTTTATCACTATTACATTATTTACGTTACATGACATTTACATTATACGAGAACATTTCTCTACATGTACACTATATCTCATCACATCAAACGAATGACCAAATTCCTTAAAACATTTGTTTAAATTAGACGTTTATTCACCTCCGAACTTTGCTTGTTTTGGATATTACTGGAGGAAATAAATACACGTACTCTTATCGAAGCACGTTCTTACTAAACATAAAAAATCCGTATTTTACCTACGTATTTTTTCTTTTCATTGCATGTTTGTTTACTCATTGCGTTTTACTTGTTCTGTTAAGTTACAAATCTAAAATGCATTTTGCGAACTTCGCTCTCTCTGCTTACTCGTAATTTTAATGCTGGTAGATGATTATGGGATTCTGTGAATTTCGATATAATGCGATTCTACCTCAGTAAACAGGCTTAATTTATAAATTGCGATACGCGACAGTCTGTGATACGGAGTGCGAATTAATGTCCCTTAAAAATTCTGGCGCTGGCATAAACCGAATTTACTCATACTCGACTACACACGTTTACCATTAGTGCCTCATTAACTGTAATAATAACTCGAATTCAATGTAACAGCGCTGCACTGCGTTGAATTCAAACATTCGGAAACGTTCGTGGGCCTAATTGGGTAGTTTTAATGAGCTACAAATTACATTTAATTCATGCGAAAATTGTTATTTTATAGCCTTCATTTCAGTGGTGTTCGCACCCCTAACTAGTGAAATGCGCATTGCACACACGCCGTGCTAGATTGCTCGTCTTTGTTATATTAAGGGGCAGCGTGTTTTGAAATTTACGTGTCCTCAAATGCTCTGTCCAAACCGTGAATGCTAGGACCTTTAAATTTTCCAGGAATGTACCTTGGGTGCCAAAATCACCCACATGCTTACAACATTACAGTCGTTAGATTATAGTTAAACTAATCGACATTGCAAACGGAATTAACGTCTCTATTGTTAAATTTGATGTTTTACAGGTTGTCACATTTTAATGTTTGGGATTGATCCTGAAAATACCAAAAACTTCTTAATTATCCATTTTTATGTTGCTGTTGACTTATGATACGGGAACATAAAACGAAACTAGTTCAAAGGATAGACATAAGCTAACAGAAATTCAGTTTGGCAATGATAATGGTACTACATAGTTGAAATAAAAATAATTTAACATTTTACGTTGACGCCAATATAGGAACTTACATGTACGTTGACATAATTTGAAAATGTTATGTTTAAAATTTAAACGCAGTATACAGGACGTCTAGTAAATTTTTTACTACTACGTGCACGAATTTACGACCGTATAATTCACGCAGTCGCCAGGACGATAAGTTATCCGTTCGTCACGCCCTCTATGTCAGCGGCGTAATTACGGCGCTTCCAATTTTGACGTACTGGCACCACGCGGTTTTAACGAGAGCACTTTTCATTTTCCACCGAGCATCAACATCCATTTCAATTTGGGGGAGTTGAAGAATTTCAGCCTGATTGAAATTGGGCTCTGAAGCAGGGAAATTTTCGCCTCCCTTGGTAATTCTCCGCCGTGTTGCGGCGCTCTGACTCCACTCCTCCCGGAAGTGGGCGTGTCTCTCTCTCTTCCCACCCTCACCCCCCCTTGGCCGGCTGCAAATGAAATTAAAGCTTGTCACCGAATGACTCCATTATACTTTCCGGCCCATTGAATCATAGGGAGGATAATTTGCGGGAGTTTTTCGGGAGTAAAAGCGCTCGGTTGTGCAATCATGTACATGTGGACGGTGGAAGGAGAGAGGAAATGTTTGTAAGGGGAAATCCCCTCTTCAAAGAACGCAAATAGTCGTTCATGCCGCCGAAAACTGGAAATCGGCTGCAAGCCTGACTTCTGAAATGGATTGGATTATATCCTCAGCAAGAAAACACCAACAACAACCCGATTTATATAATTTTCATTAAGTGTCATTATTTTTCTAATTACATGTTAATATTCACAACCATATATTCATTTAATTGTTTGAACGTTCAATAACCTACTTTTCCACTGACATGGAAAACCTGGAATTACCAGGCAAGTGAAATTTCAAACTTTCATTCAAAAGTCAGGAAAAGTTTCGTCAGCAAAAATGCTAGCCTTAAATTGCCATAATCTCTAACGATTGTTTATGAAATCTAGTCACACTTATGCAATAATAGGGAAATTCCCTACTTTTCTCGTTTAGTAATTAAGAATCTTTCAACTTTTGAAATGATCAATACAGATGTCGGTAATTGGTAAATATGGTTTCCATTTATTCCATAAACATGTTAGTTGAAAGTCAGGGAAATTTGTTTTACAAATCTAACCCTGCCTATCAGTTGGGTTAACGTTAACTCATGGTTAACTGCTAACCTTCTGTGGTGCAATGCTTTTCCCTGGTTAATTGGAAGTTTACCTTGGGTTAGGCTTAAATTTTGTTCGTGCAATCGCCCTAAGAGGGTATAACCCAATACCCATATCTTATTGTTTGGTGTGAATACCGTACAACATTATATTACCTCAATGCACCTTTAAACCTCAGTTTTTTTTACTAATGATTGGATCTCTGACAGTTCATGTTTACTACTAGGTTTACTCATCATGACCAATGTCTCTGTCATAAATTATGGCATCAAGATTATTCCCTACTTAGCAAAGTCATCGTCAAGCTTTTACTGCAAAATTTGCTTACAAATTATGCATTACATTCATTTGTTACGTTGCAAATTTAACTCTGGTTATGTAAAACATCAGTCTGCTACAAGTAGTACAAATTTGTTACGTGTTGTGGTTCACCTATCAACTTGTCTGGCGTTGGACCTCGAAAAAGAAAAGGTCTTCAGGAAACGATTGCTGATTTCCCATCCCCAATTGCTTTTCGATGGGTTGCCGACGGCCTCTTTAGCGCGGTCAATCGGGCTGGAGTGGTCAAGTGGCCAGTGCCGGACGCTAGCTGAGCTCCATCCCGCGTGTAATGTGATTTGTGCAGTTCGCCTCGCTACCATTATTGCATTAAGAGGAGGCTGTCAGTTGCATCACCTTCCTCAAATGCCATCCATTACACTTCACCTAGTTTTCGGGGCCGCTATAAGGAGCATCTTCATAAATACATCTGCGCTACGTGCTCAACGAACGTCTCGTTGGTGTAAATTATTGACCGTTAAACGGTCGTGGGCCACGGACGATTGCGGCTCTGTGCGACCAATGTAAAGAAAGGAAAAAAAAAAAAAGGGAAGAAAGGATGAAAGGCAATTGCTTTCAATGAGTGGCCAGATCTACTGTTAATTCACTTTCAGCTAAAGGACTGCCGATCCAATATGAAGATATTTGACTAAGACCGCAACAAGTCCTGAAAGGTCTAAAAAGAAGCTAAAATCGTCCTAAAAGTCCAAAAAAAAGTCCTAAAACTGCTTAACAGTTCAACATTGAAGCTTAAAATTGTTTAAAATTATTACAAAGCAGATACCGTCAACGATACTGCCTTTACCTAGGTACAAGTGCAGTGGAGAGTAAATTGAATTCATTGAATGCTAAAAGTTGCCGTGTTGAAACTTCTCAAAAATAATTTTAATGAATAAGAATAAAAATAATGCACCCTTAAATCTTCGAAATCCTGAAATTTAATCATAAAAAAGTCCTTCATTTCTAATCTTGTACGTTGTTAGTCACTCGGCTAGAATAATAATAGACCCTATATGTTTTAAATAATAATCCTCATTCTGTTAAGTTGCTTAAAATTGTAAAATGTCTGATTGCTGACTTCAGTGTTGACGAAGCTAAGTTTATAGACTTAGTGTACTTAAGGATACTGTATTTCTTAGCTCTGACAAATCATTACATGGGAATTTTTCGTGGCAGGCGGATAAATTCGAACGATTCTGTTGGCTTTCAGAGAAATTAAAAGTAAAAAAAAAATTAACTTGGTTCGATGGATACACCTCCTACCACATTGAAGTCATCAATCAGGCATTACAGAGTTAAATTAGACCGAATTGATTTATCCAAAACAGGGAACATGTGTGTGAGTATCTTTGAAAACGTTATATACTGTAGGATATTTTGGGAGATTTCCTCCTTAATCAGTGAATTCTCAACATCAAGTTTTTTATATTTCAGGAATATAAGATAAGATTAGAATTAAAATAATGAAACCATGCATGATTTTCTGGGTCATTCTTTGCAAACGGATCACCAGATTCCTGTTCGTTTGACATTCTGGTGTTATCAAATCGATTGCACCTACACCCAAAATCAGCAATTAAGGTCATTGCCAATTGTATTTTGCTGAACTAGACATTTTTATTTTACTATGTCAACGTTCGTGGGATATGATGCTGCGGGGGAAATATTATGAATAGCGAGAAGCAGGAAGACACTAGTGATTGTTGGCATCGGAGCCCATTTTCGTACATTAAGTTTGACAAACGCTCTCCCCCCTCTCCTGTTTCCATCCTCTTTCGTGGCATTTGATGGGGAAAATGGCGACGGAAATGCGCAACTCCATCATCGCATTTCATCCATTAGTGCCTGCGCATACTTAACGTCCATTTGCGCAGTTTTTTTTAAAAACAAACTGCACTTAGTAAGCGCCAATGCTTGGTGGACTCTGCGATACCTCTCGTGATGATATTAACACATATCAGTGATTTATCAGTGTTATCGTATTTTATGATTAGCCTAGTTTCTTGACAATAGTTGACAATATTGAAATTAATATTTGGCAAATGCGGTTCTGCAGATTGTAGTAAGAAGGGGTTTCCAAAAAAAAAACATCTTTCAAAAATCTGGTTCTAAATTTGTGAAAAACAAACTTATTTTACAGATAAGTCTGTCTTCCTCCTTTAATGAATTATTTGGCTCACATATTTCAGCAGTGACACAACTCAAAAATTGCCAATTTCCGGTTTAAGGTGGTATTATGCGAGACATTCCTAGATGCACCCTTGTCCCTGTCGACCACATTCCATGGTGGGATTCGTCACCCCACAATGGGCATGAGGTCGACAGGGACAAGGGTGCACCAAGGAATGTCTCACATATTACATCAAGCGAATCGTCCTGTTTGTAATTGTAAGCTGTTGGGTTGTGTCACTGTTGAAATACGTTTGCTTTAAAATACGTTCACTTGAAAATACCATTAATGATTTGAGAAGAAAATCCTAAATTTCTGCAGGTACCTTAATGTATAATTACACCACTGATACTTCGTTTACTGCTTGAAGAAAGCGGTTTTACGGTTGCCCCTGGTTACGTTCTCTGGGCTCCTCGCGCAGGAGCTCGTGACGTCAGTCGCGTGCCAGCATTCGATATTTTAAATTCAAATATTTAAAAATGGACACAAAACCACGTGCTCACTGCTCTTTAAATGTGAGAGTAAACCAACGCTTTAATAAAATATAATAGCAATGAGCAATTATAATAAGTATTTGAAGCAATAAATGTGCCGGTAATAGTTTTGCATGGTGGGCATCCTTAAGGTGATGAACGCTTCAACGCCTTGAGGATTATTCTACATATCTGGTCGAAGCAATTAAGAAGAAAGTCGATTGATTCTCTTCTAGACCCCATAATCAGGATGCTGGTAGTTTGACGAAACCACCCTTCGCAAGGAAAACCCCAGGATGACACCTCGGACATTGCATTTGCTCGATCGTTTGATCGATGACCGACGGGATCGATAAAGTCGGGGACGATCGATTCGCCGCTTATGATTAGATCGATCATAACACACTCAATTGAGCTTGATGAGCTCAATCCCCCTCACACAATGTCTCAGGAACATTGATTTACTGTCCGTAGGATTTTCTGCGGGTCCTTTGGGTGTGACCGAATTGGACGCAAATGTAAAATCTGGTCGGATTCGCAGATCGCAGGTCGATCGACCAATTAGGGGTCTGCTGAACATGAGAACGACGAATTCATATCCATCGATAGTTTGGAAAGTTGAGGATCTTAACGGGAATTCTTCTTTACCCAAATGTTAGTCCTCTTGGTCATCCATAAAGGAAGTGCAACGTATGGGAATTTGACATAAATTTAACGTGGTTTTACACATTGTCCAATATGCAAAATCCACGCATTTTAAAATGCACTCAAATTGAGAAATGCTTTGCAGAATGCATTTTAAATTGTTAGAATGTTAATTGCATTTGAAATGAAATCTTGTCTCAATCAAAATGCATTGTAGTTTTGCAAATGGTTGGTTGGCTGCAGTTCATCAAGTTGTTAAAAATCATGAAATCAACTTTTATAAAATATTTCAATAACTTATAGGAACTACACGTGTGACAGTTTAGAAATTTAAATACTTTAGCGGGCCCGATTTAGTTCACCATCTAGAAAAAAATTGTTATTAGTCTTATGCTTAGAACTGCTTAATTCATTATTGAGAAGGTCTTTGATAACGTCATTGATATTACATTACCAAAGTTTGTTTACACGATAAAATCGTTTGCATCCTGGAGACGCGCCTGTAACATGTTAAAATTACAAAACGTACACTGGCTAATAGATGAGTAATAATTGTAAATGAAGCCTACAGTTTGGCTCAAAAAAGTTTGGAACTCAGCTGAAGAATTGTTCATGGATTTTCATATTTTCGGTAGCAGTTTTGCAAAAGACGAAATTTGCGAACTATATATCATAACCATCCTAAACTGGTTACCTAGAAAAAAAGAAAGAAAATAAAACGGCATAAAAAGGCTATTTTTGATAGTTATAGTACGAAGTGATGATTTAAAGATGAGCGAAAATCAAATCGTTCTCAAAGTTATGAATTTTGTAGGTATTTTTCAATTTGCTGTTGTTTTATGTCGGAATAATCACTTTCAAATAAACTATAAACAAACCTAGCAGTCAAATAATCAATGGAAAAAGGCGTGAGCGCAGTTTATTTTTGGGGGTGCATTATGAGCTCCCTCGGATGGGTGTGAATAAAGAGTAATAACCTTTCCATGATGGCTCCTGAAGGGCTTATTACCAATAAATTTGCACCAATTAAGGTCACATTGGCTTGCGAGTCTTTTACAGTATAAGTGTTCGGGTTACGAACGTGTTTACGTAAGGGTGGAGTAGGTCTGTTGGCTATAGGAACAACTTCCGCTTATAAGTGTCCATAAAGTAGCCACACATTTTATGATTGCTTCGGAATCGATACCCATTTTGTTTGATGAAAAAGAAATTGCTGAAATTATATATTTGCTCTGCGTTTTGAAAAGTTAATGCTTTTAATTTTATATAATTTTTTTTACAGAAACATTTTTGATATGATAATTGGTTTCTAATGAAGTTGGAATTGTTCAAAGTATTGGAATTGTTGGGAAATTTGAGATGTTCATGCAAAATTCAGGAAAAATTTTATCCGATAAAATGCCAGCATTAAATTGTCATAATCTCAAATAATTGTTTATGATACTGCTCGAACTTCAACTTTTTAAATAACAATAAAAATATCAGTAAGTGGTACAGTTTTCTATTGTTATTCTGTGTACATTTTTGAGAGTCAGTGATTATTTTTTTCTCCAAAAACCTGGAAAACTCAGGCAACCTCAAACTAAACTTGGAATACCTGGAAAACTCGTGGAATGTTGTATTGAAACCTTGAATTATTCAATATTGACTTTATTTTGTATTTTTTTTAAATATAATTTTGAAATTCAGCACAAAAATAGATATTTCTAATAACAATTTCACTATTTCTGACAATGAATTTTTATTTTGGAATAATTTCCAAACTTTCAGGCAGTTCTTTTATTTTCAATGTTACACTTGTTAACGCCATTAAAACTAGTCATTAAACTATTTCTGTGAACCGGGAAAAACAGAAACATGACCATGAAAAACCTGGAAAACTCAGGGAATTTTGTTTTCGGAAAAATGTAGTCATCCTGACTAAGCATACTGATATCAGTAGTCCCAAAACCAGTATATATATATATAGCGATAGCACTTATATAAATATAGAAACATGCTGATATGAAAGCTGTTATTGTGCTATAAGTGTAGCATCATAGTGATATCAATAAAGAATCACATACTGATCTTTTCACCAGGGAAAGAAAACCATAGTTTTCAAGTCTAAAGTATTGGCTTCCAAGCTAAGCAAATGCTCATGCTCCAGCGATGATTTCGTTCTGGGCGCATTCCATTTGTCACATCCGCTGTCTTTCGGTCGCACTTCCGGTGTTGCGCAGCCGACTAGCCGGACACCAACAATCACTTCGCTGATCAATCATCCATGGGGTTTGTAGCAAGGAAGGAAGGAAGGAGGGTGTGATGTCTAATCGAAACTTGCACAGCAGCTGGGTATTGTGATGGGTGCCGAGTGTGCTGGTATGAGGGTAGATCCGATCTAATCTAAACTCACCAATCGCCCGCTAGATGGGTTCACACTCGGGGGTCGATTGCCCT